>PNEQ01008198.1:0-31487 GCA_003012365.1 Medauroidea extradentata
AATTTTGTGTTTTGAAACATTTTTTTAAAATACTCAACGTCGCGGAATATGAAATTTAAACTTATATATAAAACAAACCATCTTTATTCTCGTATGGTAAAAAAAATAAATTGTGTATCATTAATACTTTAGTTAATAAACGATTGCGAATTGTTATGTGTTTTTGAAGTTTTGAGGTAGGGTCCACAGAACCCTTAAGATGAGTACTTGTCAACACTTCACAAAAATGTATTTATTGATTGTGTGTTTATGGTTCACTTTAAGATGAGCACTTCTTAATACTAAACAAAAATGTATTTACTGAGGTTTTACAAGTAACATTTTGAGACTTGTGAAATATTTATAAAACGGAAAGTTTTGTGTTTAAAATAGTGAAGATGGTTGCATAATGGCTCACAGAAAATTGTAAGCACTGTTCAGTTTAATCCGGAATGATATATATATACTTACATATATACATACATAAATACATACACGCGTGCGCGCACACTTAAACATACAAACACAAGATTCTGCAAAATTGCATGACGATATTTTGGATTTTTGGGGAACAATCTTTACATCTAGACAAATAATACATGAAGTTACGCCGGATAGCGCAGCATTTCTATGCTACAGTTCACAGTGCTAGACTTATGAATGACGTACCGTACATAACGCACGAGCTGGATCGTGCTGCTGTGGAATACCATCGTAACTACATGTTATTGGCAAGTACGTACCACAATAGTCGTATTTACTTTGACGGTACATATTGCCCCATGTAGCATTGCGCAGTGACATGACCCTGCCCTGTGATCTGGAGTGTACAGAAACAGTGTGTTTTCAGACCTACTTCGGTACGGATATTGTTGTTCCTTTGGATGTAAGCATTATTTCTCCAAAATATTGACGTGCTGAATTTGTGGTTTTTCGTCGGCAAGGGGAGGGGGGAGAGTGGAAATGCATCTCCATATATTTTTTATAATAAACAAAAATTATTATTCCTTCCCTTTTAGCAGTAAGAAATAGGGACCCCTGATTTTCGCGAAAAGTATTTTGCCTCATTTTGTTTCCGTACCTCATTTGCACATATACAGCTCTGCTGTATTGCTATTGGCAGCGTGTGTGTGTGTCCCTAATTTGAATGTGTCAATCCAAAATAAGGTTACTGCAACGCCATACATCTGTGATTTGCGGATAAAACCGTATAAGAATTATGAGAGTCGAAACATCGAATCGTTGTCCGTGAAGCCGAACTGCAGACGTGCACGTAAGGCACTGAAACAAAGTGGGGGTAAATTCTTTTCGCCAAAAATAGGGCTCCTTAGTAATAAATTGTCCGAAATCTGCTTAAATAACACCATTTTGCACTTTGAAATCCAAATTTTCCCGAGAGAGTACCCGGTTTATTGGCTGGATTAGTGTTCCTTTATTTCCCCCCCCCCCAAACCTAAATATGCTGAAATTCCACCCGTGAACATCTTGTATATGCGTGTGTTTGCCCCACCCCAAACACTATAACTCACCTCCCTCCCAGACCTTATGATTAGAGAAGGTGATTTATCGCGGGAAAAGGTGACTGTTTGCTAGCCTTCAATGTATAGTATTCGTTTCTGACGCTTTTATTTCGTTACTGGCGAGTCCCTATTTGACTCGGCCAATGATAACTCTGGTGCGCTACCACTGAACGTTTGTGATTCGTCTGTAGACAACTAGACCGAGCTACATAACCGTCGGCCAACAATACATGACGCTATACTGATTTGCAGAATACGCTGGCAGAAAACATTTTCGCGATAAATCACCTTCTCTACTTATGATGCAACCCCCTCAGGAGCGTCATGTCAGATTTTTCTTGGGGGGGGGGGGGGGGGCAAGATTTTTTTTTGGCGACAGTGACCTTGTTGCATCTTTTTTATTAAATAAGCATATATAAATTAGAAACTTAAATAATAAAACTTCAGTATTGTGTGCTTAAGTTAGCATTATTAAAATAACAAAATGCGAAAAATATATGTTATACACTTAAAATTCTACATCCAGGGAGTACATTTGCCCCACTGAACCCCCAAATGACGTCCCTGAACCCCCTCTTTTTTTTTTGCTGCTACCAAAGGATAAATCTTTACATTAGCAGCTATATGTTTGGAAATTAAATATCACTTGAATGAGTCGTGCGGTGCTGATGCATCATAACTTATGAATTTTTTATCGTTTTTTTTACAACTTCCCCATCTGCGTCCATATCTCCACTCCCTCGAGGGCATCCTTGGTATGTGGTCCTACGGCGGTA
Organism: Medauroidea extradentata; assembly: GCA_003012365.1. Classification (NCBI taxonomy): domain Eukaryota; kingdom Metazoa; phylum Arthropoda; class Insecta; order Phasmatodea; family Phasmatidae; genus Medauroidea; species Medauroidea extradentata. Next base: position 2,276 of record PNEQ01008198.1, read on the forward strand.
AGCGAAGGAGAACGTGTGAAAGAGAAGGGGGGGGTGCAGTGTATCTCATATGAGCGGGGTGGGTAAGTGTGTGAGATGTATGAGATAGGTTGCTGGCAGGAGACTGGAAGGTTGTCGGGCGAAGTGACGGGTCTTGTCGGGCGGGGTAAGTACCAGACAAACGACCCTGAGCCCAGAGAGTGTCTGTCTGGCTGGGCCACGGGGTTGATCAGCCCCCCCCCCCCCCACATGGGAGCGAGTGTGGACGACCTAGAAACTTGGCAGGGTTTCAAGCGACGACCAGTAGCACTTGGACGACCTGTGCCAATGCCAAGAGTCCGTGTCTACCCCCTCCCTCACTCACACCCCTGTAGGGGAGATGGGGTGCAGCATCCTCGGGTAGCTGGACCACGGCCGACGTCACGCCCCTCACGTCTCCTCCCCCTACCAGACGATAAGGGCCACCCTCTAGTGGCGGCGTAGTGCACCTCCCACCCTTGCGCTCACGATGGCTGGTGGTAAATGCAGGGGAGGGGGAATTTCTTTCCACAGTGACAACGATGATGAACATCACCGACGGCCAGTTCAAATTCCATCGCACGCGCCGAATACGTTACGACTTCATTCCGGGAATATGTGCTTCCGACATGCGTGTCATATACACTATATACAGGATATACAGAAACAAACTCATAGCAAGCACACCACACCAATCCTGGTTTGAATTGGAGACGGACATTTAATTGGCAAAATGTTGTATACGGACATTTTATGTGTACTATGTGGCAACGTAGGACTGTAGTTATTACCCTCTTGCACTCCACATATCTTACTTATTTTACTGCCACTGATCTAACCTGCATATTACGGGTACAGATTAAAATCCCGAGCAGTCCAAACATTATCCTACGTTTACTTAGCGTACCGTAAAACGGGGTGAATAGGAACAGTGGGGTGAATAGGAACGAACGTTTACAACCAAATTTTTCATAGAAAACCTCCTTTTAGAGAAACGGTTGTTATATTTGCACGTAAGAACTGCTTATAAATGATAGTGTCATTAAAAAAACATGTTTTACTGACGAGTTGTTGTCGAAAAATGGGTTTGAAATTTCGTTCCTATTCACCCCAATTTAAGGTACTATACTTAAAACAATACCTGGACGTGGAGCACAAGAGCGGACTATCTCCGTGCAGGGTTACCAAGTTGTGCACGTAAAATATTGTACAACATTTTAGTATCCAACTTAGCCCAGAATTTGCGAGGTGTGCTTTTTATGAGTTTGTTTTTGTGGACATCCTTTTTACGTAACATACCTGCATATTTGCTCCACTTTGTATCAATGCCTTGTATGCGTATTTGGAGTTAACAAAAATAACTGAAACATTTTATGTTTAAAACAATTCTGAAATTTGAAATTAAAATTAAAAAAATTCAAGATTTTTTTAAACATTCAAAAATATTTTATTTTGTATAGAAGGCCATGTAGCCTACAACTTCGTAATTCAATTTGAGTTTTTAAGTTTGGTAAGTCATTTGGCTTTCCTGTAAAGTATAAAACAGCTTTATGCTGACACGCCATTATATGGAACTAGGACAGCAAAAAAAATGCCCATTTCCAAAAAAAATAGTCCCAATTTATGTCTAGAAAACAAACCATGTCTTGTACAAACATTAACATTTTTAAAATAATGACATTTTTCCATTGGACGCCCAACTAGCATCTGCCTTCCTCTCTGGGGTTTTCTCTTCAGGCGGTCGTATCTTCGTGCCTCGTCCGAATCTGCAGCTGGTCTCTTCGTCGAGGCGATCATCCCCTCGCGAGCGCCGGTTGCAATTTCTGGGTGAAACAAGGGTAGGCCGGGGGTGAGGCTGGCTCGCAACGCTACACCGGCGTCGAAATTCAATAGCTTATAGTGCGTCGGGTAGCTGAGAGAGAGAATCGTCGAGAGAGGAAGGGTAAAAAAAAGGGGTTATTGTAGTACAGAGGCGGGGAGTGGGATGCGCTACAGAACTGTAGGTGTCTCATGTCCGGGTTAGGGGGAGGAGGGTTGACGTAACCCGAGATCCTAGGTGTTCCCTTACACTCGCGTCTCATTAGGGCGTCGCGTGGCGTCCCACGTCGCCCGGCTCTTCGGGTGACAAAGCGTCCACCGGACACTATGGCCGCCGCGTCCACCGGCCACCTCCCGTACCCTACCCGCCTGGACCCGGGCCCGGAGGTCCGGTGTCTTCCCCATCCCTACCCCCTTTTTTACCCTTGAAACTCTTCTGCAGCCCAGTCTAACGCTCTGTGGGGGTTAGTTGAAACACCGGGGGTTCAGAGAGTTGAAAAAATAACCTATCTGTGACATTGTTGCTCCGACTCGTGTTGCGTTATTAAGGGCGTTCGCGTGGAAAAAAAATTGATAATTTTATATTTACGTGACCTAGTGTTCGTTTTATAGAAGTTACTTGAGACTTCATTTTCCACTTGTAAAAATGTTTAACTCTCATAGTTTTCCCACAGCGGCGTGCCAAAGTCAGAATTTGAAAGTTACGTGAACATGGTAATAAAAGAAACCAAGTAACCCACTGGAATGAAATAATTTACACTGAAATTATATATTTTAGACAATATGCTAAAACGTTTAAAACCACACGACGGAAATCCGTTGTACTCTAAAAAAATCTTTAAAATAATGACAATTTCCTTTCTTTACGGCAATTTTTAAAAATGTATAAAAGACTTTGTTGTGTTTTAAATATTTTACGATATGGCCCATAACATCTAGTTTCAATGTAAATTATTTCATTCAAGTCACTTGATTTTTGTTATTACCTACTATGTTCCCGTGAATTGCAAATTCTGACTTTGACATGCCGCAATGGGAAAACTATGAGAGCTAACAAAATTTCACAAGTGGAAAAATGTAGTCACATGTAACGTCTATAAAACGAACACCAGGCCATGAAAATATCACGTGAACACCCTTAATATAGAGGATGGTTTATCGCGGGAACATTTGACTGTTTGCTGGGTTTAAACGTATGTTCTGCTTACCAAAAAGTTACTGACTTTCGCTTGTACGTGGGGCTGTTACCCTGTTTGACTGAGCCAATAAGAATCCCACCATTGTAATATTTGATGCCTGTTATTGGTCGGCAGACAGTCACGTTGTGTCACACGTATATCACCCAATCATATATGTTGCAAGAAACTACAGCATTTTCAAGGGTATGCTGGCACAAAATATTTTCGCGATATACTATCATAGGGACACGATTTTGTCGCGAAAAGGTTTTTTGCCCCACTTTGTTTTAGTGTCTCTCGTGCACATCGGCAGCTTTTATTCACGGTTATTGGCAGCGTGTCTTTGTTAAGACACGTTTCTCATTCGACTGCACCAATCAGAATAAGATTATTGTGACTCCTTACGTCTGTAATTTGCCAAGGCAAGTGAGAGTAAAATTATCCAATTACGGGCGATGTAGCAGACCTGTAGACGTGCACATGACGCATCGAAACCAAATGTTGCAAAAATCTTTTCACCATAAAATCGTGGCTCTAACTATCATCTATTCTAGATACCTGTAAATTTCGCGTTATTATATGACAACAGGCTGGCATTCACTCACCTGTACACACCCGAACACGCTCCGTGACGTTGTTGGGTCCATGTCATCGTATATTAATGTGCCCGTATTACAGGATAGTAGGCATATTACCATGGCCTCCGTGTGATGTTGCGGGCCCGGGACCCAGCATCTGGCACGGGCCCCTTCTTTTTTCTTTAGGGTGCTAAAAAGTTTTTTACCCTACCATTTTGTATTTGCGCTAATTTCCAATTGAATGGGTCATTGTCAATAACGAATAACTATAGACCTGAAAAATTCGCGTTTTCTTTTAGGCGCAGGCTAGAGTTCCAGCAACTTAGGTCTGTATCACGCTCATAACTGACCGTTGTCTTACTCGACACTTACTGGAAGTAGATGAGTCAATAATAAATCTGTAGTTGAATACAAGCCTATTTCACAGTGTCAGCGAACAGATAATAAACAACTGCAGTCTGTACGATTTATAAAATATTCTTAGAGGCTACCCTACATAGGTCATTGAACTCGCGAATTTTTCCGGTCTCTACGAATAATCTACGTCAAATGCAATTTTACTGTGAAAAATGCACTTACCACTCTAATATATCAAAACTGCACTGTAGTTAAAAATGCACTTAAGGGCGCCGTCTACCCGCGCGTGAGAGACTCAAAAGCGACGGAGCAGTAAGGTCGACCTTGAAGCGCGCATCAAATGCCGCATCGCCTCAACGAGCCAAGCGCTGAACTAGCGTGCAAGCTTCCCGCTGAACCGATTTTACTATGGGACTTTCAGCGACAACACTATCATTTTATTTTACCCGACGAAAGGAAAAGAGTCGCTCTACAGGTCTATAATATTCAGAATATCGTGAAAATTATTACTCTTACATAAAAATCAGCGTCAAAAGTCCCGATTCGGTCACTTTCACACTCAAAAAAATACTTGTTAGGAACGATAACTGTTAATGGCAAAATTATATACCTGTACTAAGATCCTTAAATGCTTTTCGTAGCCTAACCGCGTGACAATACGTTGCATGGTTTTCGAATGAAATCAGGATTGTTAAAGGTCTGCGCGCCTCTTCACGATTCTAGTAGACGGCGCCCTTAACACTTAATATTTCAAAACCGCACTGTAGTTAAAAATGTACAAAACAACTTAGAAACATAATTTTCATAACTGTACTATGGTTGCATATAGGCCACATGTTTACTTTGTAATAAGCAAATGAAAATCAACAAATACAAATTAATTTTGTTAAATATTGTTACAAGAAATAATTAATAATATTAAACAGTATTTACAACTTTCTTTTAACGTCTGGAAGAAACATTTGAAGAAGGGACGGAGGAAAAGACTGCCAAGCAGTACTCTAAACTCTCAAATCCATGAGCGAAGGAGTTTGTTGTAAGGCAATGTCTTGAAAAGGACTATAAAATGACTCATGTTTTAAAAATTGAAATGAATTTACAGATATTAAAAAAAACACTAAACTATATTATACACCTTCGTGGCTTTTTGTGGCTATACACCTTCCTGGCTTTTTTGTGGCTAAATTGGTCGATAACAGAAAAGTCGACACTTTTGCCAATTCGTTTTCTATTGCTAAAATTGCTAAATTATTTTTACATTCTTGGCCAGTTGTGCTTTTCTGCCAGGTTGTGGGAGTGTTGAAGGACCTTTCAGCAGTAGATACTGTTACGTACTAGAATTCTGCAAGAAAGCTTGATTCTGCTGCATAGGTTAACAAAAATAGCTTCAAGTTTTTTCTCATAAGTAGAGTTGAGAAGAAGCTTAAGAGGGTCCTTTTCTGAGTCTAACACAGTACCATGAACACACTTTATTTGCATTAATTCTTCGTTTTAGACATTTGAATTTGCTAAGTCTTGAGGGTTCTTGGGAACCAGAAATTTAGTTCTCATTTTCAACAGGGGTGTCATTTAGATGGGGCAGGGGGTGGCAAATGCCCCCCCTGGATTTAGAATTTTAAGTGTGTAAAATATGTTTTTGTATTTTGTTATTTAAATAATGCTAACTTAAGCACATAAAACTGAATTTTTATTATTAATGTTTCTAATTTATACATGTTTAATTAATAAAAATGATTACAACAAGGTCACTGTCGCTGAAAAATTCTTGCCCTCCCCCTCCCCTTAAGAAAAACCTGAAATGACGCACCTGATTTTCAAATGCTCACTATGTAATTCCATAAAATTCAGAATTGGAGAAAACATATCACATATCAATTCAGAAGCGGAAAATCTCGTTTTAAAATCTGCCATGAGGAACTCCAAACCCGGAAAATTACAGAAGCTTTAAATTTATTTGTTTCTTCTCATTAATGGTTAATTTGACGTTAAAATAATTTACTTTACTAACAAAAGTAATTTTAAGAAATTAGTCAACATTATCTATCCTGGGCGAGATTAGAACGTGGAACCTCTAGTTAGCAAACATAACATGCTGTTCTGTGAAACAGATTACAAATATGATTTAATACCAGCCGTTACAAATGTAGAGTACACTCAACTACAATTAAATAAAGAGCTAGGATATAGGCCCAACGTTACCAGACTGATGGATACTTATACTTTTAAAACACTGAGAAGTTATGAAAATACACGTGAATAAGTAGTCTATTATATTTCTCAAAGAAAACAACCATTAAAATTCCAAAAATGAAAAATTTATTAAACGAGCGACATACAAACCAAAAAACAACTAAGGGCCAGACAATTACAGCAAATATGTTATGTAACAGTCTAGAAAATCTACCCAACATTTTTTTTAATGTTCTCTAACTAAAAGGTTCTTTCATTTGTTGAAGATGCTGAACTGAAATCTTAAGGGGCCCTTCTACCGGATAGAAAATCTCGACGCAGCATGTTATAAATCTGGCATATTGCACGAAACTATTAAACGGGCGCACTGTAGTTGACGCTCTAGCCAGTGCAGCCCTTATCACTCCCCTGCTCCTGTGCTTTAACAAAGGTGAATAGCTTGAATATGGTGGGTTATATAACATGTGCATTACTCACTTAGGCAGGGCTTGTTGCAGGCAATTGTAAAGGTCACTGAATCAGAACAAAGTACACTTGTCGTTACAGTACAAACAGTATAGTGGATATATGCAATGTGTTAAATATCCTTACCTTATCATAGTTTGTGTAACTATCATATTCACATAAAATAATACCTGTAACACATAATGTGCTGTACGAGAAAACGCAAAACAAGAAACTAACATAGCACAACCGTGTGGCATCAGGTACAACTGGCAGTCGTACACAGAATGACTACTGTTTTTGCAGTAGCCCTGTAGGGAGGACAGATTATACGAGAAAAACCAAAGTCAGATAAAGGGAATGGCGGCATGTTGTTGATGAGTTGGCTCAGCTGTCAGCGTAGAGTGAGTTATGTAGAAGAATTAAGTATCCAATAATGCAGCGTTGTACTTGGAAAAATAAGTGTCCCTATACACCAAATGGTACAGGAATCTTTTCTCCATAAAATCATGGTTCTATTAATTGGAAAGGTGTGTAATTAAGTTATCAGCATTATTTATTTACTGTTTAATTTGGTTAACAACGAAGTGATAATTTGTCAAGTGGTCACTTCAATGTTTATTGAACACAAATAATTGAATGGCTATAAATTTCTATCTAAAAATTTAAAATTCTCATAATGCAACATATGCAACTTAAAATGTGTTGAAAAATTAAATGGATGAAGAATAAAATACATAGCGTGCACCAATCCTCTTTAAGGGCATCCGGAGTGTAACATTTATATTTAATTTTATAATAGGGCATACTCAAATTAAATGATTACGATTATATATAAATGTTGTTTTAATGTTAGTTACTAAAATAATGTAGCATTAGTTTCGCTAATTTTATTGACAAGTTACCACGCCCTTGTTATCCAAATGTGTTGACGGTTTTAAGCATGTATTTTATTCTTCAAGTTGTACAGTATGCTGTTCCCAGATTAATTGAAAACTACTCATCACACTTATTTAAAGCATGTTCAGGAGTAGCATGTATAGAACGTCACACGTATATGTACCCATTTCAAGTTCTCTGCGTACTTATTAACGCATGTTTTCTAGCGGCTGAAAATGGGTGGTTTTTGCGCTCGTTTTAGGCACGTAAATCTTGCAGGAGAATGTTTAAAAGGCGCGGTCTACCGCAGTTTTCATCACCAGTTTTTATTTTTTATTTGTACCATATATTTTTTTTCTTTTTTTAGACACAGAATGTGACTTAATTTGGCTCTTATGAAATTTTTCTATTCCTCATAGTTTTCACGTAATATCTTGTTAAAGTCATATTTTGCATGTTTGCGTTTTAAGGACTACACTAAAACCAATTGATATACCAAACTAAAAAAAAAAAAGTCACAGTGGATAGACATTGCAGGCTACAATGTGCTGCTAATAAAAATAAAGAATAAAAATTGTTTGTATTAAAAAAAATATATGTACATATATTGAATTTTTTAAATTTTTATTTTCAGATTCAGCATTTTTTAACACGAATAATTTTTATTCTTTATTTTTATGAGCATCACATTGTAGCCTGCAATGTCTTGATCCATTGTGATTTTTTTGAGTTTGGTCAGTTGGTTTTAGTGTAGTCGTTAAAACGGAAACATGCAAAATATGACTTTAACAAGCCATTACGGGAAAACTGTGTAAGATGAAAACATTTCTTAAGAGCCAAATTTAGTCACATTTTGTGCCTAAAATAAAAAATAATCAAAATATCTGGTACAAATAAAAAATAAAACAATGGTCATGAAAACTGCGGTAGACCGCGACTTTAAAAGGTGTATGCGTGTACAATTTACCTTCATCTTACGTCATAGCAAGATAAGGGTCAACAATGAAGTCTCATAGAGGTGAGAAGACAGCGCGCCAGTCAGTGACTTGCGCCTATAGAGACTAGGATGAGGGGAGATGCGCGTTCTTAGGGGCGTCATTTCAGGTTTTTCCAGGGGGGGGGGCAAGATTTTGTTTTCTGACGACAGTGACCTTGTTGCATCTTTTTTATTAATTAAGCATGTATAAATTAGATACTTTAATAATAAAACTTCAGTTTTATGTCCTTAAGTTAGCATTATTTACATTTAAAAATACAAAAAATACATTTATACACAAAAATTCCAAATCCAGGAAGGGGGGATTTCCCCCCCCCCCCCCACGCCTTTAGCCCCAAATGACGCCCCTGCGCGGTCTGTGTCACCCTTATAGCTTCCGCACTTCTACGCCTCGAACGCGCACAATATGTTCATCCAAACGACCATGTTAAAATGACCCTGCTTCCAACTAGCAAGTATACTTTGTAGAGATGATGGTTTGTCGCGGGAAAACTTGATGGTTTGCTGGGTTTCAAAGTACGCTCAGCTTATCAAAATCTCACTGGCTTTTCCTGTACGTGGAGCTGTTACCCTATTTGACTGAGCCAATAAGAATCCCGCTATTGTAATATTTAATCCCTGTTATTGGTTTGTAGACAGCTATGGAAATACAAACGTATACCACTCAATCGTACATCTCAGAAGAAACTGCAGTGTTTTCAAGGGTATGTTGACACAACATATTTCCGCGATATACCATCATCTCTGATTGGTTTTTGGTACCAAGTAAACCGATACTTAGAGACGCTAGAAAATCGCGAAAATATTGGCATAGTTTCCAATAAAAGTATCTCAATCCTGACATGTGTGAACGGTTTTCTGGGAAATCACACACGTTCTGTGTTAAAACTGTACAGATCTAATTGTGTCTGTTGAAGAGGGACACAGTGCTTCATATAAACTATAGCCAATATAGTCTTCAGTGTTATATATAGCATGTTGGAGCCTAGCAAACAATCAACTTTTACCGCGATTTACCAGTGTCTCTAGCGATACTCGTACACAATCGGATTGTGAGCTGAGGAAACAGTTGTTGCACAGAGCGGTGAGAGATGCTGTAGTTGGCAGCACTGCATGGCAGGCGGGATGGCCTATCAGCAGGACGTTGGCGGCCTAGATAACACTGCTGGCCCGGCTGATAAAGTGTCTGGTGCTAGTATGCTAGAGCAGTGGCAAGAACAGTGTTGCCAGTTTTTCTAAATGGTTTTCCGTACCAGATGCATGACATTTCCGTATTTTTCTGTTCACTTCCGTACATATGCTAGCATGATAATTTGCTATGAGTGATACAACTTTAAGGCGATACTCTTTATAACGAAAGTTAAAACGCTGTAATATGAAGTGTATTGTAATTAAAATAAAATACATTTGTACAAATTTAAAGGAATATAGTTAAAACATTCATTAAAAATTTCCTAATCGAGTATGTTTGAATTTGACTGTCACACCAAAGAGCAATTGAGCTACGCACACAAATACATACACACACACACACACACACACACACACACATATATATATATATATATATATATATATATATATATATCACATATAACAAAATAAAATAAAATACAGGACTACCAACAATATGACAGATAAATGATGGTGAGCTAGGAAAAAATCGACAAAAAGACAATATATTAACAACAATGAGAGTATTGTTTGTCGCAGAATACTCGGATTCAAGAATAATTTTGTAATACTGAATGCCCGAGGAGGTTGGCACTGATATTCGCGGGGAAAAAAACTCGCCTGTTTGAAAACAAAATCAGAAATGAATAGTTTTTACCAGACTTTCTCGCGTTTGATTAACAGCTGACCGAAGCAAAGTACAGATAAAACAGGAAAATTGGTATGTGTAAAATAACACACACAAACGCGACAGCTCTGTGTTTAATGGTAAATAAAAGTTGAGAATAGTTTGGTCTTTCTTCCACCTCCATAATACGATTTTATATGCAAAATTAATTGTATTTTTTCTCGTTAGATGAATGTACGTATTTTTTTAGTGCGGAAACGAAGTTCTATCCGTACGCAGTTCATCAAGAATATATCCTATACCTTGTCAAAGAGAAAATTTTGATAATAAAACTTGAATAAATGTTATGGCTTGAAAACTAAAATACAAGAAAATTATTTGACAATTCCCCTTAAGACATATATATTAATCAACGTGAGATAACGACATAAGTCCTTAAATTTAAATTCAAACTCCAGCGTATTATTCATTGGTGCATGTCTTATGCCGCTATTAATCGTATAGGTTATGTTCCGTCGATAGCAGTCGTGGTTTTTTTTTTTTAATTATTTTAACGTTAGTTTGTTTCATTCTCTGTTTTTTGTATATTGCTTAGTAGAGGCATGAGAAATTCGCAGGTTCACTGATGTAGGCTGGTCTCCAAGAATATGTGTGTACTCCAGTAAACAAGAGCTGCTTATTGGTTGCTCTCTAACACAATGATTGGACCTGCAATTAGTTACTTCTTTATTATTCGCTCAGCGCCCTCCAAGATTTGTCAAAGTCATGAATACAGACCCCTGTTTTTCGCGAAAGGAATTTTGCCTTACTGTGTTTCCGTGCCTTACGTGTACATCTGCAATTCTGCTTCGTGGTCAGTGATTGGATATTTTAAGTGTCGCGAGCCTTGAGATTCTACCGGCAAATCACAGACGTGTGGTGTTATAGGAACGACACGTTATTGTAATTGGCTCAGTCAAGTGAGATGCGGCTCTTCACACAGACACGCTGCCAATAACCATGAAGCAGAATTGCAGATGTGCACGTAAGGCTGTGAATCAAACTTGGGCAAAATTCTTTTCGCGAAAAACAGGTTGTGTTAAGCCCTGGCTTGTGCCTAAAACAAAACGCTAATTTTTCAGGTTTCTATTAATTATGTTATAGAAACGAAAACGTTTAAGCAGAAGTTGTTTCTTTACTCCATGTTCTATTCTGTGTTATACTCTGTTAAGGATACAGTGAGCACCGCTTAAATTTTGCTTTCAGACATTTAACATTCGTAAAATTTCCAATATGAAAACTACCATAAAACTAAAAACCATTGTAAACGTTTCACCACACTAAAAACTAACCACTTTGGATCCTATATAATGCAGTTACTGGTTATTTTAAATGTTGGCGAGCGCTTAGTTCAAAGTGAACAAACAGCCTATATTGTCATCCATAGAGTGTAATGTTTTAGAAAATCGGACGACTAAAAATCTTTCTTAATTGTGTATAATTTTTTTTCTAACCTCGTGTGCGTTAGATTACAGAACGAAACATTAAACATTTGGTCAGTGAGAAGTTTTTTATTATTGACGTTAGGTGGGGGATTAAAGCGAGAAAGTTGTCCATAATGAGCTGAATTTACTTTTAACAACAACACCACTACGATAACTTCAACCGTTCTCTTGTTTATAGCGAGAAATGTATTGCATATTAGGTCAATGTGCGCGCCCTGCAAACCATGACATCTGACGGGCGCTCCAAAGTTCCGCTTTCTTTACTGACTGTGAGGTTCTGTCAGGATAGGTTAGTAAATAACATACATTCTTCCTTTAGTCAGTAGATATTTTCTTCCCGTATCTCAACCTAGTCCAGGAGTGCACCGGTGTCTCGCGGCTATGTGATTCGCAGCGTCCAGCGACTGCTTTCGAAGCTAAGATTTCGTTCATGTGTGTTTTTTTTGGTTAATATGTATTTGTATGGAAGGTAAAACACCTACGACACAATATAGATAGGCTACGACGAAGGGAGCGAAATATTGTGTTTAACATATTGTTGCGAATCGCGACTATCTGAGTGTTGTAATACGATACAGTGGCGGCAGAACTAAGACACGCCCCCTTCCTACCCACTCCATGGCGCCGTGACTATCTGGCTGAGCGGCGAAAGAAGATACAGTGACGGTAGAGCTAAAAGACCTTGTGGATTGTATTACCTTGAGTGATGCCGCAATAACCATCCGCACACCGCGATGTCGGAGAGCAGTGTAAGCTAATATATCAGCGGCAATAACAAAGAGGTTCGGCGTACATTGTGCCGCCCATGTGTGGTGGCAGCCACATGCACCCCAATATCGGGTAACAGAAGATATCGTGGTCTAGAGTATTCCTGTTCATGCTCTATCTTGCTGGATGGTGCTTGACCCTGATGCGACACCTATCCAGGAGGTTTGATATCAAGACTTGCCGAGAGAATTCGAGACTTTAGGGTGAGTATATAAAAGAAAGCTAAGGCAGAGGCGAGAGAATTTTTGTCTGGCAGGTGCCTGGTGCGAGTTTAAGTGATAGTGACGAGTGGCGAGAAGTATTGGGTTGCGACAAATGTTCGAGAGCGTCTGGCGAGTTGGATCGCGGCAAGTAGTGGGTAGAAGGTGTTTCTGGGCCACAAACGGTTCATCGGTGCTTGTTCAGTGAGTCCACCACTGCGAGTGACTAGAAAGACTTTCCTTGTATGAAGAACTTATATAGATTTATTATTTAGATTTTATAACCTGTATGTTTTGTTTGTTTTGTTTAACATCTATTGCAATAAATCATTATAGACGTAATTTTTTTATATATATAGTTGTAAGGAAAGTAGGTTAGCTTAATTAATTTTCTTTTTTTATCAAAGCCTTCCATCCCCAAACGTACCTAGCCCCAGCTTGTAACAATATTCTAGTATTTTTCACATATGTACTATTAACTGGAAGCTTTCAAAGTAACCATGTTGTTTCCAAGGAACCATTTACGTTCTTGGGAAGTAACAACAGCATCAGGGTAACTTTAACTAATTCGTAAGTTGAAACTGAAAATGAAAGGCTAAGAAAATTTCCCTAAATAAGTAAGGCCATGGTCTGTTTTTTGCCCATTGTGCGAAAGTTTTATTTTTTGTGTATTGAAAATTCATTAACATTAAATTTACTAAAAATAAATTAAAAATTATATAAAATGATATCAATCTGTCGCCCAGTTTGTTTGCAGGGATTTTACTGCATCTTATTATTTTTTTAAACAAAGAATTACCTGGTTTCGGCAAATTAGTTCATCAACAAAAATTCAGTTAAGTATATAATCAGCTTCAAATTTATGTTTTTGTCTTGAACGAACAATATAATCGTAGTAAAACGAATTTAAACAGTACTGAAAGCGAAATTAATTTCTAATATCTTCTCTCGTTTTGGCTTAAAAATAAGTCAACTAAGTAATGAAAATAAAGGAACTTATTTAAGTTGACGTCACGGCCAGACATTTAAACTCTTTCGTTTCGTAATGTTCCTCCCACTTTAAATGTTAACTTTAACAAAAGTTAATAATGACAAAATCAGCCAGATTTTTTCAGTTTTTACACATTTAGTTTCCCGTCATCGATTTCATAGTCATCAACATTACCCCAACCACATTCTTGTCATCAGACGGTAATTCTATGGATGAATACGTTTTGCCAGGATTAGCTATAATGATTAAAATGTATGTGATAATAAATATTTCTTTACGAATTACTAGTTACTATTAATCTAATAAATTCATTTAAGTGGAGCATGGTAAGTAAAATGTTTATTTAATAAAAGTGCATACTAAAGTATGTAAAAATGTGGTTACTCATATTTTTAAGCTTAATCTTATACCAATTGAAATATATCAATTCATAAAATGCAAACTAAAGTATTTTACTACTTTATTATGAAATAGGCTAGTATACCGCCCGAACTTAATGGGGCTGCGATCTGGCAACACCGCACTCCATAAGCCCTCTACTGCAATCTAAGGTTGGGACGCTCTGACTCAGGTGGTCCTGTAGTGAGCATAAGAGATTTTGGTCAGCGCTAACATTGAGGTCTTGAAGGGTGGTAAGGGGTGACTTGAGGTGAGTGTGCAGCTGTGTCGAAATGAGGGGGCGGGGGGAGGATCCCCAAGAAAACCCGCCGACCAGCGGCATTGTCCGGTACGATTCCCACATGCGGAAATCCGTGGATCGACCCCGGCGGGAATCGAACCCTTGCCGCCTTGGCGGGAGGCGAATGGTCTGACCACTCGGCCACCGCGGCCCCTACCATAGTTCCGCAGATAGGATTCTCGATCCAAACACAGATGTGTAAAGGAAACGACCTCTCATTTTAATTTGCGAATATCCGCCCCACCTCCCTCCCCTTCTTTTTTCGTCGTCGCTAATGATGCGGTCGACATAGGTGCGTCTTGTTTGTCGGTGTTTGTGTAAGGGTGTGGACTTGTTTGCTCGAGGCCTGTGTGTGTGTGTGTGCGTGCAACATACAGCTAACGACGAAGTATTGTTGTCTTCTAGAGACAGCGACATGTGTTCTCAATGGTGACGTGTCGTCTCGGACACAACTGTAGCCTTGAGGGCAAAGGTGCACCGTTATCTTGGATTTTATTTTCCCCGCTATAAGAATTCCCGATCAACATTTGTGATATTTCATGCTCTTAATGATAGTCTACTACGCCTTTTTACATTCTTAGGTAACACGTTACTTGACAAGTTGGAAGATAATAGTTGTGTTTGTCCTTATCTTCCATCAAATGTCATAATTTGGATAGTAATTTTTCATCTAACAATGTAAACAGGTATAGTAGACTAACATTTACAGCATGAAATATCAAAAATGTTGACCAGGAATTATTATAGTAGGGTAAATAAATATAAGATGGCAGTGCACCATTGCCCATAGGCCGTAATTATTGTTGTTGTTAGTGGTTCGTGCTGGCAACGATTCAAGGACAGTTTACTAAATACGTGACGGTAGAACTGACTGTTTGTTGGTGTTTTAATAACGTTCAAAATATTGAGTTTTTAAGATCCCGTGTCATTAATCGTGCTGAAATTTTCCCAACTCCTTCCCGAATCGAAATTAGGCAATATTTATTCGCAAATATTTCTGTAGGGACTTAGCTAATTGCCTTACCTTGCATTATACACATTGTCTTCGAGTATTTACAAGCAATTATGACATAGTTGTGCTAATTCAAATGTAAAGATGTTGTGACAGGCCAGCCACCCCGATTTATTATATTTAATAGTTATCAGTCTCAACCATCATAAATTAATGTGTAATAATGACTATGCCTTGCGACCATTCATTCTCCTCGTCATTGTATCAGGATCACATTGCAATAGTTCTCTTTAAGATATCATTACTGCACCAAGTTTGATGTTAAAAATAAGGAATTGTATATATTTTGTCTTTGTGAAGCAGGTGCAGAGAGAGTCTTGGGGCCTCGCCCCACCCCCGCTCGAACCACCACCCTAGCTGGACACGAGGGAAGGGGTCCAGCCAATGGCTTTGCTAGTGGTGACTGTGTTGTAGATATTTAGTAATTAAGAAGTTATAAATGTTAACAAGTGAATGAACCATTTTATGTAACTGAATGTAAATAGCGACGAAAAATTAAGAAATGGTTAAATAAATACGGTTCTGGCCGGAATTGTTGTCCTCGAGAGGCGGGGCCGTCGGTTGTAAGCTACATGTAATAAAGGCTAAATAAGTTCTGGTATGAATTCAGGCCAATAATACGCATCTAATCAAAAAATGTAATGCTTATATTAACAGACATTGCTGGGAAATTCGTACACACCTAATTTATTATGCGAAATGGAGTAATTTTAACAAAAGAGGTAACATAGCCTCTTAAAATCAAATTGGGGATTTATATAAGTTATGTTTAGTGCTAATGTCAAAAACTAGTAAACCTTACTTTATTTCTAATTTCCTCGAACATAAAGCATACATTTGAAATTAGGGTCCGAAATGTATTATCAACTAAAAACTATTTTAGCCCAAACCGTATATTGTGCCAGCCTATGTTTTGCACATTAACCATGGTAGGTATTTTCTTTCTCATTAGTTCAAAACACTCAAAATTTGTTTTTAACGAAATACTTAGAAATAAATCAAGGCGGAGAGTAGTCATGCTATGCACAATTATATGTAGGCGTTTACAAAAATGCACCGTTCTTTCGCAAGAAAATATTTGTCTTAATTTTGATTTCTTTTTATAACAAAATTGGTTACAATTTGGGTGCAAAATTCTGAAAATTTTGTAAGGCTCACACTCTTAATCTGAATTAGTAAATATTCAATGATTCACGCCGATGGATGGAGCACTTTCAACAAATTGAAACAGTGAAAAACAGTGTAAAATCGGTGGCTATTCACTGATTCCGATAAAAAGTGCCATCGTTCCACAAGTTAATTAGTGGATGTCCACAGATTTTCCATTAACTTTTCACTGATTCAATAAGTGAAAACTGTTCTTTGAAAACAACTGGCATTAATGTAAATATTCACTGATTCACTTGTGAGATGTTGGCTTTCTTAAAGGAAATCAGTGAATATTCACTAATTAAACAGTGACTATTTTCACTTATTCAGATTATTTAAACTGCTCCATTCATCAGCGTGAATCAGTGAACATTCGCTAATTCAGACAGTGCATAGCTACCAAAAAAAGATGTACAAATTATGAAATATTTGTGACGTAATATGTAGGGGTTTTCTCATATTAAGGTTATGCTGCTTTGGAAAAAATTCAAAACCACTGTAAAACTACTAGACTTAAAGAGCATGCCTACATAGCAGAGAAATTAGCATCGGTCGACAGACGTACACTTGAAGCGACAGCTGGGCGTGTTCTCGTCTGAGAAGACACTGAGGGTGGAAACCATAGGCGCAACTAGAATGTACCTTTGGGGAGGGCACAATTCTGTGAATACTGTTATATTCAAGCTATCCTTACCTGTAATCAGTAACGTAGTCAGAATTTATTAATTTCAGACGGATAAGGATGGCTATCCTGCGAATATTATAAAGAATCACCCAAAGGGTGGCCCGGGTGTCCTCCCCCTGGAAAATTTCGGATTTCAAGGTGCAAAATAGTGCTATTTTAGCAGTTTTCATTGCTAAACATTGAATATTCTACTGGTAACAGTATCACTGATTATTCAGTATTAAATTAATTGTAATTTTTAAGACCTTGGTTGGTTATTTATTTGGGAGGGGGTACGTGCCCTAGTGCCCCCCCCCCCTTAGTTACGCCTATGGTGGAAACTAAGGTAGACATTGACCTGATGGGAGTATCTTTGAGTGTAGAAGAGAATAAGAGACAAAATACGAAAATGCGCTTCGCCTTTAGTCTGTTTTATCACAAAAAATTTAGTTACTGAAAGGTTTAATGCAGATATGTATTCACAACGGATGCGTCTAGGTTGCTATAGTTAGTTATTTGTTTAGTTTAAAAATATTTACTGTGAATAAATGACGCTATATTACAGTATTTCGCTGTAATCCAAAATGTTTCGTTTTAATTGTATTGATATTCCAGTATCAAAACTTCTACTATAGTGACTGAATTTAGTTACTTGGACATACCCCATTGCGAAATAAATGACTGCCAAAGAAAACTAAAATATAGTAGAAAAACATAAATTAATTAAGAAGAGTATTCTGTAGTCAACTGGATACATACACAACATACAATTCTATAAAAGAATCGGGTCAGATAAATAAAGGACAAGCAGATAGTAAATGAAAAGAATAAAAATAAAAAAAACCAATACATCACAGGCAGACAACCCAAGTTTTAGATCTGCTTTGGTAAAGGGACAAACACGAAAAATGTGTGACCCACAAAATAAAAATACAAATACGTCACACCAATGAGGCGAAACAGAACCAATATTATATCAGACACGAACAGAAAACAACATGCGCACTTGTGCTCCTGAACCCCGTGTGTCTACCGGATGACGGGAACAGATTACAGTTCTGAAACGTCGTTATACTGTCTGTCTGGAAGACTACTGTGTTTTGTTTCTTCTCATCGTTGTGTCGTTTATTGGTTTTCTGTTCGTGTCTGACATAATATTGGTTTTGTTTCGCCTCGTTGGTGTGTCGTATTTTTATTTTTAGTTTGTGGGTCATACATTTTTTATGTTTGTCCTTTTGCTAAAGCAGATTTAAAACTTGGGTGTCTGCCCTGATGGTGTCTTGGGTTTCTTTTGATTTTTATTATTTCCTTTATTATCTGTTCTTGTTTTATTCGGACCGATGCCATTTAAGGAATTTTGTTAAACAAGTATCCTGTTGACTAAAGCATACTCTGCTTATTTACGTTTTTCTGCTATCTTTTAGTTTTCTTTGGCAGTCATATATTTCGCAATGGAGTATGTCCAAGTAACTAAATCCAGTGAGGGGTTTACACAGTTGAAAACCTAAGCAGTAAGAAGTAGACTTAAGAAGTAAGTAGTAGAGTCAATTTGAGTGCACACAATAGCGATGTTACTGCCTAAGTTCACCCAATAGGACCAGACTTTTAGCATTGTATTGTTGCTCTATTGTTTATTCCAAAGGCTTAGATTAAAAACATGTAGTAAATTAGTGAGGTAAATACTTTAACTGGTATGTTAAAAAATATCCAGTTTAGTGGCCATGATCTCTCGTTTATTTCAAACAATTGTAAATAACTCGAATATTTTTTAACCAAATGCCTTGAAAAAATTTGAGACAGTGTACAGTGATACGATACACAATTTTGCCGGAGCGGTTTTTTTTAATAATGTACCGTTTGCGAGCAAAAAATTATTTTTCTTCATTTTGGCTTATTTTCACAACAATTTCGGGGGAAAAAAAATCTAAGAATTAATTTGGTGTATTGCAACAGAAAAATTCATACACAATCGTTGATATATCAGTGTTTAAACTGCCAAAGAATTTTTTGATATATGTATTAATTTGCGTTACAAAAATATTTTCGAAACCTATGCTAAACTGTAGAGCGAGGACTTAAAGCAATGTGGCGGTTATCGAGAGAAATGCGAATGACATCGTTAGAATACCGGTCTGTACTCATTGATCAAATTTACTATTTCCTCTGCCAAACTTAAGAAGTAAGCACTAAAAATGCAGTTGTTTATGCTTCGGTTCAAATCACTGTGATGGAAAAAATTCGATGGCCTACTGCTTAAGTCTTAATGCGTTAGTTTTTAATTGTGTAAACCCCGAATTGACTGAAAATAGAAGTTTAGCAGGACTTTGTCGAGTGCTCACTTTATCCCGAAGGACCTATCTATACGTGTGCACGGGGGCTGAACCTCCGGTCTACCTCCAGGTTCTTCTTGTAACCCGACACCTCCCTCCAGGCCTCGTGTTTATTCAGCATTTACTGGCCTCCGTCCTCCCCCCTCCCTTAAACTACACACACCCCTCCTTTCTCCTGCATCCGCCGACATCTCAACTTAATTTGAAATGCGATTCCCGCCGCTCGGCCCGGTAAGGTATCTCATCTCGCAGCCCCCCCCCCTCCCTGCCCTACCTACTTCAGGCACTTGCACTTTGACGTTGCGCTGGCCTTGTTGTCCGGGCGGTAGACTGTGTGAAGCCACAGTCGTGCAACATGCGCAGTGATTGGCCGTTTATCCCGCACACGTACCAACCTGTGAGACCTTGCCGCACTATTAGTAGTGCCACGAGTTTGCGACGGAAATACGCTGTGTTTAAATCCTTTGGCTTCAGTGCCTTGAGGGTGTTCAAGTGCGATAAAGTCCTAATTTTATATTTATATGAAATAGTGTTCGTTTTGTAGATGATACTTGTGAGTGCAGTTTCCTCTTACGAAATAATTTTAGCTGGCGTAGTTTGCTCATAACGGTGCGTCAAAGTCAAACTTTGCAAGTTCTGCTGCCACGCAAATAGTGAAAATTAATTGACTTACGTACATTAAATAATTCACAGTGAAATAACATACTATGGGCTACGTAATAAAAACTTTTGAAAAAATCCCGCGAACTGTTTTTGTATTTTAAAAGAATTGCTGGATTTACAACTTTTTAATGTACTTTTACGATTTTTTTTTAATTCAAAATATTACGTTGTGGCTTTTTTTAATGTTTAATTGTATAGCTCATGGGATGTAAGTTCACAGCGAATTATTTTGTTTAAGTAGGTCAGTTAGTTTTCAATATTAGAATGGCAGCGTAAAAAGCAAATTTTGGCTTTGACACCTCGTTATGAGAAAACGATGAGAGCTAAAATTATTTCCTAAGGTTAAATTGAAATGTACTCACAAGTATCGTCTACAAAACAAACAATATTTCATACAAGTGTAAAATTAGGACTTTATCGCACTTGAACACCGTAAGGGTGCAGTCTACAACAGTTTTCAACGTATTTTTATATTTTTATAATTGTGTTAGAAATAAAATTTTAAAAATTTCAAAATTTTTTTTAAATAATATATATATATATATATGTGTGTGTGTGTGTGTGTGTGTGTGTGTGTGTGTGTGTGTGTGGTTTTTTTATGCGTGTCAAGCCCTAAAGGCTGTTCAAGATGGGAAAAAGTACAGTTTTATATTTGTATGAAATAATGTTAGTATTAAGTAGACGTTACCTGGGAAAACTATTTCCTCTTACAAAACAACGTGTCACGGTCTATGGCTTGAAGCAGGTAAGTACCCATTATAAAAAATGTTTGTGTAAAAACATTTTTTTTTGTTATAAGTAGCAATTTTTTTCATTACAAACGTATTTTGTAATGGTTTTTTATATGATTGAAGTTGTAGACAGTGATACATATTTTTGATGTGATTTTTTTCCTATTTCATAATGTTTACTGGCTTTCAAGTTCTGTATGAATTAAAAATATGTAAATTTATATTTTGAAATGCTATTATGGGAAAAATGGCTGAGGTAATTTATATCGTAAGAAGAAAATGTACTGGCAAGTAATGTCTAGGAAACTAACCCTATTTCATACAAATATATAATTATGATGTTTCCCCATTTGTACACCCTTAAGGGGGCCACCTACCTGCGTGTTAGAGGCTCGGAAATACAGAGACATAAGAGCGACCTTGAAGTACTCATAAAATGCTGTATCACCTCAACGATCCAAGCTCTGAACTAGCGTGCACGCTTTCCGCCGAGCCGTTTTTACTGCGGAACATTAAGCGGTGATCATATAATTTCATTGCTGGAAAGTCTGTAGCAAAGTTCAGTGCAGCTCGCAATATGGGTTTCACATTCATCTGTTTAGTAGTTTTTGAAGTACAGCTGTCTGAGAAGGCCGTTTCTAGCTGTGTTGGAGGGCTTAGAAATAGTGTTTTAACGAGCTTGTGTTTTTTTTAACATATCCTATCGTAACATTTAGCTCGCACGACCTAACCTATTTCCCAACATAACCTATTTTTTAACACAAACTTTCCCAACAAGACCCGACTCAATCATTAACAATGAGGTTCCGACCTTCTCTGAAGCTTGTTTTCTTTTCGTACGTTGGCACAATGGGCACACGTGGAATATTTTCGTAGAGAAAACTTGTTTACGAACACTGCAACGTATTTGAAGCTTGGGGTAGGCACGGTCTGCCTCCATTTTCATCACCGTGTTTTTATTTTTTGTTTGTACCAAATATTTTTTTTTTCTTATTTTAGACACAAAATGTGACTAAATTTGGCTCTTATGAAATTTTTTTATCTCTCATAGTCTTCGCGTAATGGCTTGTTAAAGTCATAGTTTGCATGTCTCCGTTTTAAGGACTACACTAAAACCAACTGATATACCAAACTTAAAACAATTCACGGTAAGTGAGTTTGTTTTAGTGTCGTCCTTAAAACGGAAACGTGCAAATTTTGACTTTAACGAGCCATAACGCAATAACAATGCGAGATTAAAAAAAAATTATAAGAGTATATTTTAGTCACATTTTGTGTCTAAAACAAGTAAAATAATAATAATATCTGCTACAAATATAAAAATATAAATGTGGAGATAAAAATGTCTGTATACTGTGCCCTCAATGGAGAAGGCGGGGGGGGGGGTCTATTGAATTATCAGTTTTTGAGCCATAACATTTATACAAATTATATTATCAAATATTTCTCTTCTACGAAGCATGGGATTTATTGTTGGTAGACTGCCCCAGTGGAAGCAATACAGTGTTTTATGTGTTAAATTATATTCTGTGTGGCTGAGTTAATTTTTGTGATTTCGCTTTCGGACAAACCATTTTATGCATTGCGAAAAAGAAAATACTGCTAAATGAATAAGAATTTTAAAAAATGTAAGTAGCTTTTTCTAATGCTTTTGAGAGTAAAAGTTTTTATTTGCTCCCAGTTTTCAGAGTATTGAGAAAACAGCCTAAACGATTCTATAGGAAGGCAAGTCGCATCGAGAAGGTTAAATAGTCAGCGGTGGCACATATGAGCGTCAACAGGTAGATATTCCTGTTTGTCATTTCGCTATGCATTTGCCTGTACGTTATTTTTATATTATGTTTTATATGACCTGAAATAATAAGCCTTTTATCTTTTTCTAATATTTTTTCTGCTAAATAAGAAACCAAATCATCTGTCGCCAACTGTATTAACACTTCAATTCAGCGGCAAATGTATCCAGTCATGCCCATAAACATGATACATGGCCTCCCCCTCCCCCCGCCTATTTTCCCCAATTACTTCCTTTTCCCCAAAGCAACAAAGTATTGTTAAAAGTTGGGGCTAGGTACGCTGAGGTCTGGAGGTATTTGATGTAAATAAAGTGAATGAAGCTAACCTAAATTATTTACAATTATCTACAACAAAATAATCTCCGTATGTCACTAATGATTAATTACTGTTAAATAAAACATGAAACAACACAAATAACTTCTGTATACATAAAGGTTATAAAATCTAATCGCAGTCTTCTATACAAGTTCTACGAACATGAAATGTCTCTCTCACCATTCACAAATAGTGGACCCACTGTCCTAAGAACGTACATACAGTCCTCTTGAGGTCCCAGAACACCCTCGTCACACTACTCGTTGCCTCAGACAATCTCGCTGAACACTCCTGAATTCTTCTCGCAACTCGTCACTATCGTCACAACTCACACCAGACACTTACCATACAAGAAGTGAGGCAACTGTAGCTATATGTTGAATTATATGCAGTAACGGCTAGTGACAATTTTTTTCAAGGTTAAGTCTTTAGTGCTCCCTTGTCATTGTTCCAAATGCGAATGACCTATAGTTTGCTGCAGATGGAAAGAGAAAGTTGGCCAAATGAGCCATAAATCTGCGAACATATTTGGACTATTCAACATTATTATGCCGAAGGAAACTGTCTTAGAATGTTGGACTGAATATTTATAAACTATGGGATTGATATTAGTGGTGATTAAAACACACTGTAATAAATGTATACTATTTAGTGAAGGGAGTTTCTTTTTCGGTACACATATGTAATAAACCAATATTTATGAAGAAGTTAGTTATGTCAATGTACGGATAAACATCTGCTAGTGGTTTGTAAAATCTGAATGTAAGTCCTCGAGTTTGGAGACGCGCTTCTGCGCTGGATGAGAGAAATGACGACTGTAGGAAGGGAAGTTGATGTTATCTGCTTTACAAGAGGTTTGACAGGAGGCGAACAAGCTGCGGGAGAATGTGTGAAACAAACGTAAGGATGTCAGTTTCCGTCCTGCTCTCCTCAGTGTATCGCAGGCTGAATCATCCGCCACATACATCCTGCTCGCCGCCAAATCGCGAGAAGTCTCTAGGTAGGCGAAGTCCTTAAGGGGTCTCGCTACTTGCGTTTCAAGTGCGTTGCAGTGGGTTACGGCTGTTTTTTTTTTTACGAAACTATTTAACTCGCTTTGTATTTATGTAGCTACGAAAAGCACACACTTCAAACTTCGTCGCTATAGTTTTAAAAATACGGCACTTTTATTTAAAAACGTTATTTTAGGGCCCCTCAAAATGGCCAAAAATGGGTTTTCCAGACTGCAGTATCTGTAAAAATAACAACTGGATTCGAAAAACCCAACTATGGAAACAAGCTTTAGACTTTGAACTATGCTGGCCGCAAATAAAATGATATGGTCACCGCTTAAAGTCTCATAGAGTACGGTAATATAAAAGCACTTTACGCAAGCTGAGTGGCTTGCTCGGAGAAGCGTTAATGTAATACATACATCGGTTAGTGGCAACTTTACCGCTCCTGCCTCACACACATACGCGTAGTCTATCAAGGGAGGCCCCTTAAGGCCCCCGCCTACCTCTGGCTTCAAATGCGTCGTAGTGTGTTCGAAATCAGGTTTTTTCTACGAAACAATTCCACGTTTGTCCATTGTGCCAACGTACGAAAAGAAAACGCACTTCAAACAAAGTCGGAAACTCGTTGTCAAGACACTATGCTAATTAAAAACACCGTTTCTAAGCCGCTAAAAAATGGCCATTTCAGACTGTTGACTTGTTTGTAGTCATTTTGACGGGCTTCGAAATGATTTTTCTAATTGACATGGTGTTACGAAACTACATTTCCGCCATCGTTTAAAGCGTGTGTTTTTTTACGTACATTTTTGTAAGGTGACACAAAAATGTTTAGCGATATACAATCATCTCTAATGATGGTATATCGCGAAAATATTTTGTATAAATATACCCTTGAAAATGCTGTAATTTCTTGCAACATGAATGATTGGGTGATATATTACGTCTGACACAATAAGGCTCTCTGCAGACCACGGTCGTAGAAGAACAGGTCTGGACACTCGCCTATCTAACAATGTATTTTGCTTGACCCCCTTGTTGTTTGGCTGCAGTTCGTTAAGTTACCGAGAATGTACTTTTTGACGCTGTAATCCGGGCGGTCGGACTCAAACTCCGTCCACTTTTTTTCCATTGGTAAATTTATAAAGTAAATAAAGATTGCTGGAGCCTTTTCTTAAATTTGTGAACGAAGGAAGTATTTCATAAATTGATAAAAAATACGTTTTGATAAACTGTTTATCTTAGTGGGGAGGAAGTGGGCGGAGTTTGAGTCCGACCGCCCTAACATCAGCGCCAATAAAACACAATATTCTCGGTAACTTGGTGAACTACAGCCAAACTACAAGGGGGTCAAGTTTCCAGGCGAGTGTCCAGACCTGTTCTTCTACGGCCGTGCTGCAGACCAATAAAAGACTTAAGATATAATTAAAGCGGAATGGACGACTTGAAATGAGACGGAGCTGCAGTCTGGTGTGGGATACAATTCCTACCTCCATGGATACCGCAATCAAACATAGCCTTCATACAGGCGTTTGGCTTCACATGTCCAGGATGAGTTGTATGTAAGCAAAATTGATTATTTGTCTGGAATTTTCCGCTTTTTCTTATAAGCATTTATCTTATGCATTTGCGTATCTTAACCATGAAATTAAACTAAAAGGTATATTATGCTTACGTGCAAGTCTAGGAGTGCACAATTTTTTTTCTACAATCAACATATCAGCATGTTTGTAAACAAGCTTTGTTTCACCACTGTTCTCCCCCTACGGTGTGACGTCAGAGGGCGTGTACTTCAAGTCTTCCATTCTTATTGGCCCAGTCAAATAGAGTAGTAGCTCCACGTACAAGGGAAAAAATCCAGTAATCTTCTGGAAAGCAGAACGTCCGTTGAAACCAACAAACAGCCAAGCTCTCCCGCGATAAACCATAAACTCTATACATGTGATTTTCGCGAAAAGATTTTTTCATCAACTTGTCTTGTCTTCATGAAAACATGCAACCCAGTTTTCGCTGGGAACAGTACATATAATAGTATCTCTGATAATGTATTGTTCACAATTATTTACATAAAACCGTAAAATCAATATCAGAGTATCGCCACAAATTTTCTACACTTTTTATGTGTACCTTTGTGTACCTTAATTTTTCTTAGCAATAAATCCCATGGTTTTAGGTTTATGCACCCAAAATATTACAAAAATATCATGTAAAAATAAGGCATCATTGATCAAAAACATTTTTCTGGCTAACTTTTCATAATTTTGCTAAAAGTCTACATGCAATAGTGTATTGTAGAACTGCATTTTTTTCCAAAACATGTGTTAAAATTATTTTGAGTTTTTTGCACAAATGTTTAAAAAAATTCTAAGCAGCATTGATAATAGTCTGTACCGATGTACCTTGCTCTCAGCTGTTCAATCTCCTCTGTTATCTTAATTACAGCTTCTTCGTTGATATATTTTATCATCGGGTCTGCCTGTGAGATGATCTTAATTATTTAGTATTTGTTGTGTGGGCACCCCTGGAACTGGCGAGGTCATTTGGCCGTTTACTGCCCGTCGCTAGTATATTCTTGAGTCGCTGCTATTTGTTCAGGGTTACATATAGGTCAGCACTTTTGTTTCGCTTCTATAATTGGCTCAGAGCCATCCAATCTGGATCGAATAAACCCGTGGTCTGGTAAGCGCCAGTGTTACCAAGTTAGCGGATTTCCCGCTACGTTCAGTGAAACTGGAAATAATTTAGTGGACAAATGTTTGAGTATACAGCAGAGTTTTTAGCTGAGTATAGTTTTATTTACATTTTGTTACTCGACTAGATGAAAAAAACACAATGCAGTTTTACGAATTAACTACTTAATCCTTTAAATTCAGCAGTTTTCAATGTTTTATCTCTTCTACACAAACATTTTTTAAATTAATTTTGTGTTTTTATTTAGTTTGAATTGAACTTCATTTACGGAGAAAATTCGTCTGATTGTCGGAAGAATTGGCAATACTGTACTCAGTATTGTCTAACAAAATTAACCGTTGACAAAGAATTAATAACAAAAGGGTTGTTTTGTTTCGTGTGGTAATTTGTATGTGAGTAATAGCTGTTGCCCGCAGCGTCATTTCTGCGGTTTAATGGGATAATATAATTACTACTAGTACTAAAAATACAAATAAATAAGAAATGTTACTAAATGAGCTATTACCAGGTTTCTATTTTCAATGTCTATCCAAAAAAAAAATTACAAAAATTTTGTACAAATTATAATGTCAATAGGCCTACTGATAGTAACGTTAACAGTAATAAATTACGGTTATCTTTATTTTTTTTAATGTTTCTGAAATTTAAACTCTATGGTAATTCTAAATCGTGTAAAATGTTAAGGGGGGTCATTATAGAACGTTTTAGAAACATTTTGAAAAAAAATAAGAAAGAAAAATGAATTACCCCTTCCTTTCCCCCTGTCCCGTTAACCCCTCTAACGCCCAACCCCGTGCAACTCACCAAAGTTTCATCACAGACGGATGACTGTCATACGTTACGTTCGTTTGTGCAGTCCAAAATGTTGTACGCCATTTTACGTGCGCAATGTGGCAACACTGTACGGAGACAGTCCCGTCTTGCGCTCCCAGACCAGGTATATTATTTTCGTGTGTATTACGTCAGGTAAACATAGAATCATGTTTGTACTGCTCTAGATGTTAATCTGGACCCATAGGTAGTAAGATAGGTAAGATAAGTAAGATGTCTGCGGAGCGCAAGAGGGGTCTAACTACGGTGCTATGTTGCCACACTGTGCATGTAAAATGCCACCGTACAACATTATGACACTTACATTTTCGACCAGTTTAGCCCAGGATTTGCGTGGTGTGCTTATTTTTTTTTTTTTTTAATTATATATATTTTTTAGTCAGACTGCAATTGATATTTACGTGTTATATATAATGTAGGTTCATTCTTTATTTATTTCTTCATTTTGTAAGGAAGTATTTTCTTTGATTTTATACTTACTGTATTATTTCTTTATTTATCTTGTGGGAAAAGTGGAGTGCCCCCAATGCAAACACGTCGATTTTCTTGATTATTTTGGTTTGTTTACCCACTTATTTCTTCTTTGGTTCTTCTTAATTTTCTTCTTCTAATTCTAATTCTTCAGGGTCAAGAGTTTCTGGTGTCTTCCGGGGGGGGGGGGGTGGAGGGTTTCTTGATCTTGAGGCTTCGTGTAGGCGTTCAGTTGTCCTGTTCCTCTGAGCTAATGTGTCTTCATCTTCTTCGTATGGTCGGTGTTGTGCTTAGTCTGTTAGATCTGGCCAGCCAGTATATATAAGGTATAGGCCGTTCACCATGAAGTGAGCACTGAATTAAATTTTCTTTCAGCCCTTTCGAAACCATCTTTGCTATTCTTGATATGAAAACTTCCATGTAACTGAAAACCAGTGTAAATTTTTCAACACTCTCAAGAGTTAACATCTGTTGGTCCAATAAAACATATTTTTAATTATTTACAAGCTCTGCCGAGTGTTCAGTTTATTGTGAACGGCCTATAGCAAAGTTTCGTGGGATGGACAATACACGGTCAGCGATCGCCATGCCTCGGAGGCACTGGGTGTCGCGTGGCTGTAAAGCGAGAGAGGGCGATACTGTATGTGTCAGCAGTAAGGAAGATGGCCAGTGAAAACAGGTGCAGGGGTGTGTTGCTATCTGACCTGGCAGTGCTGTATGTCGCAGCAGTCAGCATTCCTACTACAGATAACTTCTCACGTTGTGGGTGGAGATACATGACCAGCATCCCTCTAGTCCCATCTGCCTCGCCCCGAGATATACGAGGTGTAGTCAGTTAAAATAGTTTCCTCGTTGACAATTTTTTGTAATCACATCCGAAATGCAGTACATTCTTGCAGTGCGCAAATGGAATGCAGACATTCAGTTAAGAGTTCGATATTTTTTACAGAATATTCTTTTGGAAAATGTGAATAATAAGAATAAAAACCACACTAAAAATTAATTGTATCTTACATCAGTATAAATCGCAACCCCTCATATAAAATATTAGGGATGGTTAATTGTTGGAAATGTGTGTAATTGAAAGTTTCTGTGGAAAGAAATGTTCGGAAAAAAATTGGAAACTCTAGGAAACTTTGAAAAATGATGACTATCTATACATCGGATGTAATTTTCCGCGTTTGATGCGCGAAGACAGTAAAGCGATA
>PNEQ01008198.1:31587-84989 GCA_003012365.1 Medauroidea extradentata
CGTGTCTGTTTGGCTCCTGCATGTTACTACAGGTTTCCTATTGGCCTGGCTGCCAACTAGCAGAGCAGCTGCCTCACGCTGATTGGCAGTAGGTGTTTCCGCCATGTTGCTGGCCAGGGAAGCCATTTTGCTGGCGTGTGTGACTGAGTTCGCCTTCCTGCCGACTATTTCACTTCTGTATTCCTAAATATTCTGTGGCGATAAGGTGCAGCTTTACGCGCTCCATAGTAACAGCATCGCTTATATTCGCAGCGCGTCAAACTGGACTGCAGTGTTTCCCTACTAATATTTTATCCTATGTAACTTTAAGGGCGCGGTCTACCGCAATTTTCATCACCATTTTTATTTTTCATTTTTACCAAATATATTTTTTCTTATTTTACTAATAAAATGTGACTAAATTTGGCTCTTATAATTTTTTTTTTATTTCTCATAGTTTTCGCGTAATGGCTTGTTAAAGTCATATTTTGCATGTTTCCGTTTTAAGGACTACACTAAAACCAACTGATATACCAAACTCAAAAAAATTACAGTGGATAAAGTCATTGCAGGCTACAATGACATGCTCATAAAATTAAAGAATAAAAATTATTTGAATTTAAAAAAATGTTACAACTGAAAATAAAAATTTAAAAATTCAACATTTTTTTTAATGCAAATAATTTGTATTCTTTATTTTTATGAGCATGTCATTGTAGCCTGCAATGTCTTTATCCACTGTGATTTTTTTTAGTCTGGTATATCAGTTGGTTTTAGTGTGGTCGTTAAAACGGAAACAGGCAAAATATGACTTTAACAAGCCATTACGCGAAAACTATGAGAGATAAAACAATTTTATAAGAGCCAAATTTAGTCATATTTTGTATCTAAAATAAGAAAAATATATCTGGTACAAATAAAAAATTAAACAATGATGATGAAAATTGCGGTAAACTTTACTTGTGGAAAGTTTGTAGTAAAGCCCGGCGCATGTTCCCAACGTGTTTTACGTATCTAGGTCGTGTTTTTTACATTCCTGTACGCCGCGAGAGCTGTACGATAACAACAGAGTAAAAGCACAGAATATCGCTTCTGATAACATAAGGTTTTATCCTGCGACAGAAAAGGGCCGGTGCAAGGAAATTACTCACTCGGTAAGTTACACACACACATACACATTAATATTTTGCTACTTGTAGGAAGTAGACCTACTCGAAAACTTTTTTGAATTTGTACCGTTAATAATTTCCACACACTTCAAATAAAAAATCTAAACTAATAAATATATTTTAATTGACATTTCAAGTGCTAGATTATTCAATCTCAACGACATTAGCCACTATAGTAGTAACTTGAGCTACTACTGCACATTTTTCTGCATGGTATAGGTTCTGGTACAACCTGACAGTACAACAGAAGCTCCAGTTGGAATAATTAGCGAAAATTGACGAACATGAAAACATCCCCGCTACTGGTCAAGCGATACTTCTTTCTCGTGAAATAAGAACCAAAGATGTACTTACCTTTCCCACCTTACCGTAATCCCAATATTGATTTATTTTTTAAGTAATTTCTATTTCAAATAATACTAATAGATAGATGCAAAATACAATTTTATTACTATTATGCATTACATACATTGCTATCTAATTGTAAAGGGTTAGGTCTCCTGTCGACCGCTCTGTCGCCTGTCCAGGGTTGCCAAGTCAGTGGTTTTACCACTAAATTTGGTGGTTTATTTTAATTTGCTCAGTGAGGAAATTACTTCGTCAGCGGCTAGTGGTTTCTTCCGTTGGTTTGCGGGCGGTGGAATTTCTAGAGATATTCTGTGGTTTCTTGTTAGTTGAATTATTCTTATTTATTTTTTAAAGTTACTTTCAGTTTTCACGAGCTGGAGTAGGGTGCGTAATCTCAGTCACACGACCAGGTTTTATTAATCACCGAATACCTGTAGTTCTATAGAGTATTGGTGGGAATAAAAAAAATACGTATCTTATACACGGTAATCAAATATTTTGCTAAATGTAACGTCCGCAGTGAATTATTCATTTACTATTTTATTTGTATAATGCGTGCTTAGTTGGCTACAGTTACAAGTATAACATTTAAGGCTACCGTAATTGTTTAAGTTGTGGTTTATTTGTATGTTTGTGTGAATACCGCTGTTCTTCTCTAGATGTTATGTTCAGTATGTCTAATTATATAACGTCGTGCAAATTATTACAATTTTTTTTATCATTTTAGTGATTTTTGAAAATTGGGTTGGTTTTGTAGTGGTTTTGGTGGTTTTAAATATTATTAAGGCTTCTGCCTACCTCGGAGCGCGGCGGGAGCAAGGATAAGGTTTTACATGTTAAACTAAATTCCGTGTAGCTCTGTCACCCTTTGAGATATCGCTTTCGGATGGAAACCATTTTCTGCATTGATAAGGGGAGAATACTGCGACGTAAACGAAAATGTGAAAATAATTTTATGAATACAGGGTTTCGAGTGTTTAATCGGCACGAAAACCCTTATTTGCTCATAGTTTTCAGGGTATTGATATAACTTGCTAAAAGATTCCGTAGCAGTGAGGGCCGTATCGTACTGAACAAAAAAGTCAGTGGTGGCATATATGTAGGTTTGAAAGTGACTGAGATATTTTGGAATATAATTTAACCTGTAACGCCCTATCCTTGCTGCCGCCGGAGCTCTGAGGTAGGCAGAAGCTTTAAGTGGGTTTAAGTGGGTAAAAAAATATGAGTGCTTTGTAACACTGGAGCACCGGCCCTGCACTAAACATGCTTAGTGCAACAATAGTCTTAAGGCCCTGCTACATAGAGACGATGAGATTGTCGTCGTCGTATTGTTGTCGGGTCGGCGTCGTTCATCTCCTTGCTGCGTGCTACAATGAGAGGCGTTACCTTGCTGGTGAGTTTAGTTCCCGCAATACGCAACAGATGGCAGCTCAATCGACAATCGTGATTTCCTTTTTCTATTTGCAAAATTTTGTTGCAAATGGTGGCGTAAATATTTTAAAATAAGTTCGATACCAGTCGTAGCAAACGCGAATACAAAATTTTTACTTTAAATTGGCTCGTGATTTTCGTGGCACACACATATATGGCTAATCAAAAAACTGGTGGCCATCGCGAGTCGGTGGATTGTCGGCGAAAGATAAAAGTTGGCCATCTCCACCGTCCGCGACAACACACGACGACTCTGACGTCATGGTCACATTCTTCAATCAGATGACAGAATGGCAACGACTGGGCACCGACAGACGACTCATCATCTCTATGTACACTGTAAAAAAAAAACTTCCAAAAATGTTTAGGAAGATATTATCCCAGACGTAGTATGGAATAGTTATCATACTTCCGCCTTGTAAATATGCAAACTTTTACGAATGTTACGATTCAAGTCTGGTAACTTAAGTATACATTTGACTGTTTTATAATTAGGTTTAGGAGTTCTACTATGGATATCTGGCAAACTTTTCTACCATACCTACTTTCTTAGCGCTCCTATGCGCACGTCTGGTAAATTTACGAACTATTTTTTAGAGTGTAGCAGGGCCTTTACAGTGTGTACGTCGAGTACGTAGGAGGCAGCTCGTGCGCGACCCCTGCTGAGTTGCCATCTCCGCGATGATGAAGAAGAAACACGATCGCGTGACAAATGTCACTGGCGGGAAGAGCTGGAGTAAAAAACACACGTTATACTAGCGGTGTCATGTGGCGAGCATGTGACAAGCCGGTGACGTCACATGCGCCGTCCCCACGTGGCCGCCGTGTGGTTTCTCGACTTCCCTCCAGCCGCCAGCCACTTCTGTCTGCAGTGCACTTGCGTGCCTGCACCTTCTGTCACGACCAAACGCAGTGGACATTTGTTGATGTACTATTCATTTGTTTAGAATCATCTGCAGACCAGATATCCAGACTTTATTCTCCGTGGCCCCTTTCTTCGTTCTGGAGAGACGGGGCTGTAACGTCGGCCTTGAAGTGCACAGCAAACGCCACATCGCCTCAACGAGACAAGCGATGAACTAGCGTGACAAGATTCCCGTCGATACATTTTACTACGGTCAGTGTTACTGTTGCCAATGTACGGGAATTCTTGTATTCGTACGAGGATTTAGGGTGTTTTTATTCGACGTACGATATAAAATTGCTGTCATACGAGAATTTCTATACCAGAGAACTATTAATGGCCAGGGCCTGTAAAATGTTCGTGGTACGCAGGTCCGTCAAAAAAGTCATCAAAAGGGGTGGTACGAAAATTCTGACGGCTTGTACGGATTTTTTTCCTTCCTTATACGGGACTATTTCGTTTATGATCTGGCAACCCTGGTCTGTAGCAAAGTCCTGTGCATGCCTATATTCAAGCTTCGCACACATCCAGTCAGTACATTTTGAAATAGAGCTGTCTGAAAATGCCATTTTTAGCTATTAAATATTTATTGAATTCAATATCTTCAATTCAATTTATTGAATAGCATGACGAAATTTGATTCAACAAACATTGAAGGTGCCACTTGAAAAGTTATTACACAGTTTATAAACAAACTATGCACAAAATAAAT
Organism: Medauroidea extradentata; assembly: GCA_003012365.1. NCBI lineage: Eukaryota > Metazoa > Arthropoda > Insecta > Phasmatodea > Phasmatidae > Medauroidea > Medauroidea extradentata. The sequence goes on from PNEQ01008198.1 coordinate 36,131, forward strand.
AATGTAACTATTACAATTATCTACTGACTCTGTACGACACAAAAATATTTAATTTAGGCAATACACAATTTCTTATTATTTTTATATATATTATTTAATAAAGTAACGCTCATAATAATTTTTAATATTATAAATTGCTCATACAGTTTACAAGAAATATGTTAATTGCATTAATACTGTCAGGAAAATCTCTTTTATATTCTTAAATATTTTGATTCAAGAACATTTCAAACATGTTTGAAACGAAAATGTTTGACGAAATTCATGGCATTCAATAAATATAAAGATAAAACGGCCGTTGTTATAACGTCAGCGTGGCGTGACATAACATTCAATAAATTGAATTCAATACATTTTAAAGGAAACTGAAGCAAAATTTGATCGTGTGGAACGGCTTTTAGATACAGTGTTTGTAATGAACATGGTGTCGTAACAATTACATTCCACCATTGTCCGAAGTGAGTTTTATTTTCGTACGTTTACACAGTGGAGACATAAGCAGTAGTTTATAGTTATAAAAACGTATTTACGAACACACATCAGTGCATTTGAAGAACAAGGTAGACGGCGCACTTAAATATTTTTAAAATCCACCAGATTTAGTGGAAATCCCGTTATGTTGGCAACACACTGCGGACTGGAAACCCGCGTTCGTGCGCTTCTTTGCGCTGCGATCCGCTGAGCGATAAGGCCGAGGTTCGCACGCGTATCGGGTGACCCCTCGCCTTTACGCGACTTGCCGCGCAGTTAGGGGAGGGGGCGGAGGGGAGGTGCGAAATGCGGTCTGCAGCACATCACACGCGATCCGTGACCCTGTGATCGTATGTCATAACTGTAGAGATAATGCCGCGGTTCAAGGCTGCCAACCTTGTAAGACTATATATATCAGTCCGCCTGTTAGTGCGTCTGAACTTATGGCAAGTCCTTCAGAGGAAGGCTGGCGTCGGATACCGCTTAGCAGCGTTGCCAGTTTGTGTGAAATTTCTAGTGGGGTTTTTGTGTGGAATGTTCGACTGAAGAATAAAAATTAATTTTCAATTGTATTTTTAATTTACTCTTTTAACATAATGTGTAATCAGGGGCGTCATTTGGGGCTACAGGGGGGGCAAATGCCCCCTCCCCCTGGATTTGGAATTTTTGTGTATAAATATATTTTTTGTATTTTTAAATGTAAATAATGCTAACTTAAGGACATAAAACTGAAGTTTTATTATTAACGTATCTAATTTATACATGCTTAATTAATAAAAAAAGATGCAACAAGGTCACTGTCGTCAGAAAATAAAATCTTGCCCCCCCCCCCCTGGAAAAACCTGAAATGACGCCCCTGTGTGTAACACAATTTACTAATGAATGTTAACGTAGGTTGTAAGGGCCTTCCTTAGACAGACTGTGAGTGTGAGAGAGTCAGGAGTGGTAAGGGTGACGTTGACTGACGTATGTAATATATTATCGCCTCTCCGCGCAAGCCCCTCAGCTGGCGTGAGTGCTTTACTATTATCCTTTTTACTATGGGATTTTAAGTGGCAACCACAATATTTTATTTGTGGCTAGCATAATTCAAAGTCTAACGCATGTCTCTGTAGTTGAGGTTGTCGAATCTGGCTGGTATTTTTCCAGATACAGCCGTCTTTAAACACACTTTTGGCCATTTTGAGGGACCCGAAAAATGAAGTTTATAATTAACGTGCCGAAGTTTTTAAAAACTATAGCTACATAGTTTGAAGTGTGTGTTCTTTTCGTAGATATACAAATATAATTTGCGTTAAATAATTTCGTCAAAAAAATAATAGCCGTAACTCGCTGCAATGCGTCTGAAGGGCAGGCTCATTAATGTGAAAATAATATATTTATTTTACACTTAACAGACCTTACACTATTTATTTTACATGACATTCACTTACGCAAAATATTGATCTCACATCTTGTCAATTTGTTAGAGTGACATGTTTGTGAAACAAGGCTATGTTCGATAGTTGTTGAGCTGTTCACAGTATGTGGAATTTTGGACAATTTAGTTGGATGTATATTGGAATGGATGATCTGGCAACAGTGCCGATTTTGTACAGACGATGAGGCAAGTAGTGAGCTAGCAACAGTAGGCTTCCCAGAGCAGTGGTGCCAGATGTACGAGAATTCTCGTACTTGTACGAGGATTTTAATTGTTTTTACTCGTACAATATAAAATTGCTGTCATACGAGAATTTTGTGAGGTGTTCGTTGCACGCAGGTAAACAAAAAAAAAAAAAGGTCATCAAAAGGTGGTACGAGAATTGTAATGCCTTGTACGGAATTTTTTTCTTCCTCGTACGAGACTACTTTGTGTATGATCTGGCAACCCTGTTACAGACCAGTCTTGCGTTCCGATTACAAACCATTAGAAGCGGTGCCACATATATTTAGAAGCGGTGCCACATATATTAAGAGGCTTATGTGCACAATGCATGAACGGTGACGTCATGTGGCGTGCCGCGCCTGTATTTTTCAACGCAAAACAGCTGTACTTATTCACAATATGTTTATCTACGAAAAGAACACACGTTTAAAACTAGGCTTACATCGCTTTAAAATGCAACGTGCTTGTTATAAAAATGTTGTGATGCCCCTTTAAAATGGCAAAAAAACGGCTTATTTAAACAGTTGAAACTGGAAAAATATCACCCGGGTTCGTAAAACACAACGTTGGAAGAATACGTCGGACTTTACTACCAACTTTCCAGAAGTAAAATAGTAGGGTGGCCGCTTTAAGAGTGCGTGGTAGACAAATAAACGCTGAAAACATTAATTGATTTCTACGCTTTTTCGAAGCCAATATGGATAAAATACTCAATGTCAATCCTAGATAATGGTATTTGCCAACTTTATGAGTAAATAATTATCCAGAATTACTAATTCGTTACGCGTGATCTCTTGCGCCGCAGTTAAATGCACGAGGTTCCGGCGTCAGAGATTGTGCCTCAGAAGTTCGTAACACTGAAAACAGTTTTGTTTAAAACATTGGCTAAAATTATTGTCTAGGATTGCTATTGTTTAATTTCCGCAAGTTGGCTTCAGGTAACCTATAGTTATAGAGTAATGCTTTTTAGTGTTGAATTATGTTCCACGCCCAATGAGAATATGAGTAGGAAAACACTGAATGCCAGTTTGGCGCGCCACGAATGCAAGCGATGATGTTACCGCCGAGTGGAAAGATGAACCGTATCGCTTCAATGTCTCCGCGCATCAAACGCGGAAAATTACACCTGGTGTAAGAGTATCGTGTACCTTCGTGTATCAAATTACCGCGCTTAAAGCGTGGAAACGGCAGAGCGATAAGAGCCAGACTACCACGCTCGAAGAGAAGCATACCGCCTATATTCACAGCTCACCGAACTGGCGTGCAAGGCTTTCCATCTACACTCTAAAAAATAGTTTGTAAATTTACCAGACGTGCGTATAGGAGCGCTAAGAAAGTAGGTATGGTAGAATAGTTTGCCAGACATCCATAGTACCACTCCTGAACCTAATTATAAAACAGTCAAATGCAAACAAAAGATACCATACTTGTATTGCAACATTTGTAAAAGTTTGCATATTTACAAGACGAGGTATGGTAACTGTCCCATACTTAGAGACACTGGTAAATCGCGGGAAAATTTGATCGTTTGCTATGCTCCAACATGCTATGTATAACAATGAAGGTTTTGCACATATATTGGATATCAATTATATTGAGCACTGTTCCCCTCTTCAACAGACCCAATTAGAACCGTACAGTTTCAACACAGAACGTGTGTGATTTGCCGGAAAACTGCTCACACGAGTCACGATTGAGATATTACAGTTTATTGAAGACTATGTTAAATAATTTCGCGATTTTCCAGTGTCTCTACCCATACTGCGTCTGGGATAATAACCTCCTAAACATACGAGGAAGTTTTTTTTTACAGTGTAGTCTTTTTCCTATGGGACTTCAAGCGGTAATCCTGAAATTATATTATTTGACAGTATGAAGTAAAGTCCATCGCATGTACCATTTTTTGCGCTGTACGAATTCAGGTCGTATTTTCGGGGTTGCGGCAATCTAAAAAACTATGTTAGCCATTTTGAGAGGCCTCTATATCATGTTTCTAACAGTGGCATGCTACAATATCGCTCATGCGCCAGGCGAGGACAACAATTGTAGCTAACAAACGTACACTTATATTACAATGACATATTTCTCTTACAGGAAGTTAACAGATTTTTTTTATTATTTCGTTATTTAATCGAAGGTCGGGTTTGATAGCTTAAATGTCATAAATGCTGTTCGCTCAATTGAACCTAAACAAATTTTCGTATTAAACTAAAAATTTTTAAAAATTTTTCAAATTTTTCAGAATTTTTAGGAGTATTACTATTGCCTTTCTCAGAATTTTAGTTGATTTTGAATTTTTCGGAATTTTGCTTTCCTCCCCCACCCCCACCCTTTCCTAAATTTTATGCAACGTCATCGAACATGGCGGCTGTGATATTAGAGATGGCGGCCGTGACGTCACCCAAGAGGGTCGCCAGCCCTCAAGCCGCAGCCGTGGTCCTGAAGTCTGCTCCTGCCACATTCTGCCCGGTGTTCGTAGCGAGCTGTTGGACTCGAACCCGGGACCCGTCGCGGAGGAAGATGGTCGTCCCTGAGAAGTGCGCACGCCTCTGGACGGGGCGAGTTGTTTATGTAGCTGTCACTTGAATAAAAGAGGGAAAGGCAGTCGGCAAAGTAACCTGAGACTCCTACTCCATCAGGCGGCAATCCGACCCGCAGCGGGTGTCACTGTCGCTCGCCAGCCAGCAGTACAGTCGCCGCCAAGCGTCCTTGCCGCGGGTACAGTCGCAGCCAAGCGTCCTTGCCATCTCTTCACCTTACTATCCACTATATCGATCATAACTAAGAGATGGTGGAAAATAGGAAGAATCTTCTCTGCTACCGTATTCTCCAAAACGTGACTTGTATAATTGGAGTGAGAGAGCGAAATTGGTCAACGCTCAACATCGAGGTCTTTAGCGCTAGTGAGGGGTCACATGATGTAAGTATGGAGCAGTGCCGGGATTAAAATATTGGGGAAACGGGAGATCCCCGAAAAGACCCGCTGACCAGCGGCATCGTCCGGCACGATTGCCACATGTGAACATCCGGGGACCGACCCCGCAGGGAATTAGAATCCGGATCGCCTTGGTGGGAGGCGAGAGGTCTGACCATTCGGCCACCGCGTCCCCTTGTATAATTGGACGAAGGCAGTGTGGCACAGTTTAGCTGCTCACAGATTATATGTAGGGGCCCCTGTTTTTCGCGAAAAGAATTTTGCCCCACTTTGTTTCAGCGCTTTACGTATACATCTGCAGTTCTGATTCGTGGTCAGTGATTGGATATTTTAACTTTCACGAGCTAGCGGCAAATCACAGACGTGTTGTTCTGTAGTTACCGTATTTTGATTGGCACTGTAAATGAGGGACGTCACTTTACAAATACAAGATGCCACTAACCAAGAGGCAGAATTGCAGATGTGCACGTAAGGCAATGAAACAATCTGGGGCAAAATTATTTTCGCGAAAAACTAGGTTCTGTGATTATTAGAGCCCTGAAAAATTCGTGTTTACATTTAGGCGCAAGCTAGAGTTCCAGCAACTATAGGTCTGAATCACGTTCACTATTGACCGTTGACTTACTCGACACTTCCTGGAAGTAACTAAGCCAATAATAAATCTGTAGTTGAATACAGGCCCATTCCACAGTGTCAGCGAGCAGCTAATAAACAGTTGCTGTCTGCACGTTTTCACATTAATTCGTGGAAGCTAGCCTACAGGACAGTGAACCTGCGAATTAGCACTGACCCTGTCAAATGGGGACAAACCAGTAACGAAAGAAAAGCACCAGAACTTAATACATACCATTGAAGCCTAGTGAACTGTCAACTTTTCCCGCGATAATCCACAATGACTAGCCATAACGTCACAATTTTCTTAGTGTTAATTGGTAGTCACCCCTGGTTGTCACGATAAGAATTTTGCTCCAGTTTGTTTGAGTGTCTTACGTGCACATCTGCAATTCTGCTTCATGATTATTGTCAGCGTGTGTATATCAAGAGCCGTTTGCTGCAGTTCACCAAGTTACCGAGAGTGTTGTGCATCTTTGGCGCTGCAATCAGGGTGGTTGGGCTCAAAACTCCGCTTACTTCCCTCCCACTTTTTTCCAGTGTTTACATTACAAAGATAAACAATTTATACAGACGTATTTATTATTAATTTATGAAATACTTCCATCGGTCACAATCCTAAAGCATGTCTCTAGCAATCTTTATTTGGCCGCCCTGATTGCAACTCCAAAGACGCACAACATTCTCGGTAACTTGACGAACTACAGCCAAACAACAAGGAGGTCAAGCAAAATATATTGGTAGACAGGCGAGTGTCCAGACCTGTACTTCTACGACCGTGATCTGGTATGTAGTTGCATAGTCGTCTTTAGTAGAAGACCGCTGCCTTAGATCTGGCAACACTGTCAGGAAGGGCCATTTTAACATTTACTTTAGCTCTCCAAAGACAACGACACTACCTGATTCGTTATTGTGCCACACATGCCAGCGAATCAGGAGAAGCCATTGTCGTTAGCGAGACAAAATAAGTGTTAAAATGACCCTTCGTGGCAGGGTTGCCAGATCTAAGGCCGCGACCTTCTACTTCAGACGGCAATGGTAGTTGTCAATAATAGCTGTAATGGAATTCCGCATTAACACGACCCAGCTTGCACGCTGTGCACACTATAGGTACATAATGTACTGTGAACTGTGGTGTATGCATTCTCGAACTTATGTTATTACAATATTTTTTGCTCCTCCAGACGTGAAGGATTGTTCTACAAAAAATATTGACAAGCAATTTTGTGACATCCTGTATTGTGAATAGGTCAATGGACGAGGCCAGTGACGTCATTGTCAAAATTGTGTTAAATTTCGTGTTCTGATTCTGGGATCTTCGTTAGGGCAGTATCCGACGACTTTGGACATCTTCGGTGAAAATAATGTCATATAACGTTGACTTGTATTCCATACTCCCCGATACGACCAGAGATAAACACAGGTGTAGCATTAGCAGTATTTATTCTGTGCTGCGTTTATTCACGTATCAATATGGCGGCGCGCAATCAGCTGTTGCTGACGACCACTGTCGTAGAAGTACAGGTCTGGTCACTCGCCTATCTACCAATGTATTTTGCTTGACCCCCTTGTTGTTTGGCAGTAGTTCGCCAAGTTACCGAGAATGTTGTGATTGTTTGACGCTACTATCAGGGCGGTCGAGCTCAAACTCCGCCCACTTTTTTCCAGTGTTTACATTATAAATTAAATAAAAATAGCTGAAGCCATAATTTAGGATTGTGAGCGAAGAGAGTATTTAATAAATTGATAAAAAAATACGTTTTGATAAAAAGTGACAGGGAAATGGGCGGAGTTTTAGGCCAACCACCCTGATTGCAGCGCCAAAGACGCACAACATTCTCGGTAACTTGGTGAACTGCAGCCAAACAACAATGGGGTCAAGTTTCCAGGCGAGCGTCCAGACCTGTTCTTCTACGGCAGTGCTGTAGATACGTTGATAAACGAGGTTATGGTTGGACAACCCACACCCATGTTATACACGTTGCTATGGTAACCACTTATTTTTCCGTGTTTCAATATGACGGATGGTCTCCCTCCCCCTCACATTTCAAGGTCCCACCATAGAACATACGTCATGCCATCTATTTGTCTATAATCTGTAGCAAGGTCAAGGTGTGCAAACCCAATTCTGACCGCCTGTCTCTTCGTGCGACCAAATTGAACGGCGCCATTTGCAGCCCATGACGTGCACTGTCCTATGCCAACTTTTTTTTATTGAAAAAGAAATCAAATAATCTGCTAATGTACACAATTCCTTATCTTCGCCTGCATTACGTCAGCGTTCAATTTGGTCATGTAACAAAAGAGCAGCTAAACAGTCTAGTTCTTTAACGTCTTTGGGTAAGGTTAGGAAACTCAATATTATTAGTTACACAAGGCGAAATTTTGCCACTAGTTACGTTGTTAATCAGTAAGGGGGCTACGAACTTCGCCGAGTTCGGTACCGAGGATTCGTCTTTTCGTGATGTTTTTCGTTTGTCTCAAAGACGGTATATAACACGCGATAATTTATTGCTGTCACACTCGTGTATTATCGGTATCGACCTCGGCAAAGTTCGTAGCCCTCTTACTGACACTAGCGCCACTGGCGGCAGAATTTTTCCCTTGCCGAACTCGCCCATATGAAATTTCGTTCATCTTCTCAACCTGTAGTAGAATCAACCCTATCTCAGGTTACGACGGGCGGCCAAGGAGAATGGCAGTTCTCGCGGCCAGACGGTGATTCCAAGGAGGAAAGAGCTGCGACGGCAGCGCAGGCAGGCGGCCGGTCGGCGAAGCTGCGCGGTGTCGGGTTACGGCTAATAAATCAGCCCGAACACCGCTAATGGATTGATCCGGCGGAGGTGCGGGAGAAGGCTAAGGGGAGGGGTATGGGGGTTGTAGGAGGACTCCAGGACTCTACCGAGCGTATCGCTTACAAGGCAAGCGAAACTCGCCTGCTAACTACCCGTGCGCGACACGATACGCCGGGCAGAGCTCTCTGGCTGCGCGGCTCGGGTTGCCCCCTCCCCTCTCCATACCCACGTGATTGATTGAAGATGAGGGTGGGAGGGGGAAGTCTCGTCACCGGAGACTGCTGAAGGCGACCGGACAACACACGTTCCCGTGGATGAGAAGGGGGGGACAACCTACGCGACTTCACTCTTCCTTCGACGGGCGAAAAATTCCTTTCGCTCTAGGGTTCGAACAGGGTGGAGACGCTTTGGGCCAACGATGGCCTCAGTAGCGTAGTACTTGTGGCAGCTATTGTCAGGCAGGGCACAAGTTGTAGAGAACTGTACAGGGTTGTGCACTAGTTGACGTTACAGCCACTGACACGCTGGCATGTAGGCGCCGCGTATTACTGACAGCTCACAACACAAGTAGCCAGTAGATATTCCATGGTCATTGGTAGGGTCCGGTAGTTTTCGCAGGAAAAATTTTTTGCAGCACTTTGTTTCAGTGCTTTACGTGCGCACCTGCATCTCTGCTATGTGGTCAGTGATTGGATGCCTTAACACCCAGCGTGTGGAGGTTAAACCCGCAAATCACAGACGTAATGTGTCACAGTTATCCATGTACTGATTGGCACAGTCTAATGAATAACGACTCTGCACAAAAACACTCTGCCAATAATCATGAAGTTGAGCTGCAGTTGTACACGTAAGACACTGAACCAAAGTGGGGCAAAAATCTTCTCGCGAAAATTGCCGGGCCCTAGTTATTGGTATACGGCGGCGCGTTCACGCGAGTGTACAATTCTCTGCAACTAAGGTCTTCCATGCCACCAACCCTCGATCCGCCGCCACTGTAGCGTAGCCAGGATGTGTACGGGGAGATTTTAACCCGAGAATATTATAAATGACCACTGAACACACCTTAAAAGCGGGGTGGGGGATGGCAGGGAAATTTTGGATTTCATGATGCAGAATAGTACTACTTTAGCAGTTTTAGTTACGAAACATTGAGTATTCGACTAGTAAAACATTATTAATGTTTTTAATACGAAATTTTCGATTTTTTATTGCTCGTGAAGGGAAGGGAGGTGTTTACAACCCGTAACCCCACCGCTGAGTACTACCGCTTAAACCTGTGTGTCGAATGTTGTCTATCTGTAAGGCTCCATATTTTTACATCAATTTTCTCGGGAACTGTTTACTTGAGAGTGTTGTGGCAAGACGACCTTTTTTGTTCAGTGGGGCATCCTCCTACAAACTTTTTTTTTAAGTAGCCAAGAATGATTTGGTAAAAACCTCACTGCCAAAAAATGCTTGACCAACCTCATTATGTAATGAAGGTGAAATATATTCGAAATTATTTACCTCCTTTTTTTTGCAAGGAATCATCTCTCAAATAACATTCTATCGTGAACCATCATGTATAAAAATCTGTGTGGCGTTAGGCTCGTAGCCAAACAAGCTCTCGTCATTTCACAGCTATGCCTGCAATTGATATTTACGCTACTGAAGTAACGAAACGCAGGTATTGATAGTTCGTGATCTAGACAGCAAATTTGAAAGAGCAGGTCAGTTTCTTTTCAGCCTGTTAGCATCTATTCATTAGTTCTTCTATCAGTGCCTGAAACGATTTTGTTTTAAGTTAGTACTGGGGCGTTTTATACAATATTGTTACAAGTTGGGGCTAGGTACGTTTGGCGATGGAGGTCTTTTATAAAAGAAAGAAAATTAATAAAGCTAACCTAGTTCATTTACAACTATCTATTAAAAAACCTATGTCTATAATGATTTATTACAATATATGTCAAACAAAACAAATAACTACTCTTTACATGCAGGTTATAAAACTTAAATAATACATCTGTGTAAGATCTCTGTACATGGAAAGTCATTCTAATCACTCACAATGGTGGACTCAATGAACGAGCACCGATGAACCGTTTGTGGCCCAGAAACACCTTCTTCACACTACTTGCCGCGATCCAACTCGCCAGACACCCTCGAACATTTGTCGCAACCCAATACTTCTCGCCACACATTAGTCACTATCCCTTTAACTCGCACCAGACACCTGCCAGCCAAAAACTCGGTCTCCTCTGCCTCAGCTCTCTTTTATATACTTACTCTAAGTCTCGAATTCTCTCGGTAAGTCTTTTATCTCAAACCTCCTGGATAGGTGTCACATCAGGGTCAAGCACCATCCCGCAAGATAGAGCATGAACAGGAATACTCTAGACCACGATATCTTGTGTTACCCGATATTGGGATGCATGTGGCCGCCACCGCACATGAGCTACACAATGTACACCGAACCTCTTCGTTATTGCCGTCGTTATATCAGCTTACACTGCTCTCCGATATCGCGGTGTGCGGATGGTTATTGTGGCATCACTCATGGTAATACAATCCACAATGTATTTTAGCTGTGCCGTCTCTGTATCTTTCGCCGCTCAGCCAGATAGTCACGGCGCCATGGAGTGGGGGAAAGGGAGGTGTCTTCGCTCTGCCGCCACTGTATCGTATTACAACACTCAGCCATATAGCCGCGACTCACAACAATATTATAAGCATGAACGAGTTTGTGCAACTGTGTCTTGAGTGACGATAAAAACATCCAGAAATATTAACTTCCATAGGAATTCAGTAATTTTTGACGAACAGATATAAACCTGTCTTTCCCTTGCAGCTGAGCTGTTTTTAGGGTTTGGGCCGTCACAAGATTTTTCGAAAACTGCTTAAAAGGGCGTGGTACACAATTCAACGCTAAAAGCATTAATATATAACTGTAGGTTTCTTGGAGCCAATTTGCGAAATCTATCAATAGCAATCCTAGACGATAGTTTTAGTCAACGTTTTAAATAAAATTGTTTCCAGTGTTACGAACTTCTGAGGTACAATCTCTGACGCCAGAACCTCGTGCACGCGTAACGAATTGGTAATTCTGGATAAATATTTATTCATAAAGTTGGCAAATACCATTATCTAGGATTGTCATTGAGTAATTTATCCATATTAACTTCGAAAAAAGCGCCGAAATCGATAGATGTTTTCAGCGTTTATTTATCTACCACGCACTCATAAAATGTGATGTCTACTTAGGAATAGCATTCAGAGTACTTAACACATGTATATACCCTGTTCAGGTTTCCTACTACACATTAAAGCATATTTTCTAGTGTTCGAAATTGGTGAAAATTGCCGTTTTTGCGGTCCATTTAAGGTATGAAAACTTGCCGCTGAATTTTTCAAAAGGTTTAAGCACGTACAGCAGAGATTTAATTTTATTACGTCATAACATTATAGGTTCACCACAGAATGTCTTTTAGAGGGTAGTTGTTGGCGAGAAGGCTGCATGGCAGATCAGCTACTTGCACCTAGAAGCCAGGTTGAAGAGTGATGCACGCAGTGTGTCGGCCTTGCCACTTCCGCTCTTCTAGATCTCTTACACACAGAAAACGTTTAACCAGGCAGCCACCTTAACTTAACATCACAAAAAAAATTTTTTTATGCGAACTAAACTGACAACAAAACACGCAATACGAAATATAGATCATTGTCACACTAGTAGAGGTATTAAACTTGTTCAGTTAAATGCTTTCGTCAGCCATGTTTGACCGTGTTTAAAGCTAATCATTTTTGCGAGGTTGCATTACTAAACAATACAAACTCAATGAACATTCTATCCTCAACATACTTGCAACCTGAATTGTACCATATTTAATAACTGTATCATCAGATGTACACTCGACATTCGTGAATTTTTAATTATCACATTGCATCTTACTGCATACAAATATTTTACACCTAAAAGTTAATATAATTTTATGAGTGCAAAATGTCGGACCAAAATTCCGTCATATTTGTTACACAGATCGTTGTAAGCAGCCAATAGGAGAGAAGCATCGAAGATCTGTCGTCCAAGCTACGTATGGAACTAGTTTACTTTGAACGAGAAGAGACTGCGATCCGAACTAGTTCGTAGCTCGTGTATCTGCTCGTTCTGTATCCAGTGTGACCGTGGCCATAGACGTAAATTTCCAAGAAAAACAGTGGATAATTATTACATATTGGTATGGGTTTCTGGAACGAGATATTGCATGTCCACAATTTTACTCAAAACCATTCATTCCTATTGCAAGAATCTTTGAGGCGAATTATCACATTGACAATATTTCACCGTTAATTACTCAACTCGCAAATCTCTCCTCGTCATGAATTTATCAAGGTGGGGTTATGTAGTCAAGCTGGGGTTGTCTCCTTGGGTAGCGATGTTCAGAACTTCACTCTGAGGGAAGGGTATTAGAGAAATATAGACTGTGTGTGTGTGCCGGGGCAGATAACCACGTGGTAATGACCTATACTATCGTCGGGCTACACCTGCTAATTCCCACGCCCTATGAGCCGGCCAATCACAGCGTGTGTGGTTGTACGTGTGCTAGTTACCACTTACCACACCTCCCTCCCCAGAAGTACTCCCTCACCTCGCAGACACTCACGTGCTCCTTCAGACGGTTATAAAAATAAACCCTGGCGGAGTATGGTAGGGTTTACTCAGTCACGTGATGAAGGTTATCACTAGGGACCCAATATTTCCGCGAAAATGTTTCTGCACCAACCTTAGTTCCGCCTCTGCAGATCTGCTTCTTTTTTATTGCCAGAATGTCTTTGCATTAAAGGCGCCGTCTACTAGAATCGTGAAGAGGCGCGCAGACCTTAAACAATCCTGATTTCATTCGAAAACCATTCAACATGTTGTCACGCGGTTAGGCTACGAAAAGCATTTAAGGATCTTAGTACAGGTATATAATTTTGCCGTTAACTGTTTTCGTTCCTAACAAGTATTTTTTTTTTTAGTGTGAAAGTGACCGAATCGGGACTTTTTACGCTGATTGTTATGTAAGAGTAATAATTTTCACGATATTCTGAATAATATAGACCTGTAGAGCGACTCTTTCCCTTTCGTCGCGTAAGATAAAATGATAGTGTTGTCGCTGAAAGTCCCATAGTAAAAACGGTTCAGCGGGAAGCTTGCACGCTAGTTCAGCGCTTGGCTCGTTGAGGCGATGCGGCATTTGATGCGCGCTTCAAGGTCGACCTTACTGCTCCGTCTCTTTTGAGCCTCTCAAGCACGGGTAGACGGCACCCCTTTAAGGGTGTTCAAGTGCGATAAGGACATAAATAATTTTATATTTATATAAAATAGTAATAGTTTCATAGGCACTTGTGAGTGCAGTTTCCTCTTACGAAAAAATTTTAGCTGGCATAGTTTTCTCATAATGGTGAGTCAAAGTCAAAATTTGCATGTTCTGCTGCCACGCAAATAGTGGAAACCAAGTGACTTACGTATATGAAATAATTCACAGTGAAATAACATTCTATGGGCTACGTAATAAAACATTTGAATAAATCTCGCGAACTGTTTTTGTTTTAAAAAAAATGGCTGAATTTTCAACTTTTTTCTGTACTTTGTGATGGGATGTGAGTTCACGGCGAATAATTTTGTTTAAGTAGATCAGTTAGTTTTCACTATTTGCGTGGCAGCAGAACAAGCAAACTTTGACTTTGACACCCCGTTATGAGAAAACTATGAGAGCTGAAATTGTTTCGTAAGAGTAACCTGTACCCACAAGTATCGTCTATAAAACTAACACTATTTTATAAGAACTTACTTTTATGACTTTTTCGCGCACTTTAACATCCTTAAGGTGGCCGCGTGTCCCGGCAGACGAGCGGTGTGCGGTGCTCGGCCTTTACGAGATTATTAGAAAACTGTTCATCGCTCATGAGCCACGTTTGCTGAGGAATAGCTTTCAATGAACATGTTACGTGTGTATACCATTTGCAGGTTCACCACCTGCTCGTTAAACCATGCTGCTGGAAGTAGCGAAAGTGAATATATTTACGCTGTTGGCATTAGATTGACCAGACAAGAATCCCGATATCATAGACGCCTGTTATTGGTCTGCAGCCAGCTACGTTGTCTCAGAAGTGTATCACACAATCTTACAAGTTGCTAGAAACTACAGCTGTTTCAAGTATATGTTGGAACAAAACATTTTCGCGATATATCATCTCTAACCATAGTACAAATGATAACGTGCAGGTAGGCGGTGCCCTTAATTACTTACCTTACTCCAGGTCGTGATTAAAAGTAACTAGGGGCTCCTATTTTTGGTGAAAATATTTCTGCATAGATTGTTCTAGTTTCAAATGTGTACATCCGAAGTTCGGCTTCATGCTTAGTGATTATTGGAAGTTTTAAACTTTTACGTGTCTCAACGTTTTACTGTAAAGCATCAGCGTCGTAAGCATTTGATTTTTTGGGGGGACGTCACTGGTAGAGAAAGTGTACATATAACCTACGTATTAAAGGGGTGTGTATAGGAGTCCTTAACCGGGAAATGTTATATTTTAAGGTGCAAAATGCTGCTATTTAATTCTGCATCAAAATATTTAATATACAACTGAAGAAAATCTTAATCTTAAAAAATCTTAAAAACTACGATATTTTTTTTTGGGGGGGGGGGGCGTGTCCCCCCCCCCTCGTTTACGACGCCCCTGCTGTAAAGTACGGTATTATTATTTTGGTTGGTACAGTCAATTGAAGAAAGTCACCAATAATTAAAATAGAAGTAAATTTGCAACAAAAAAAACTAAGCCACAGCCATCACAGGAAAGCATTAGCCAATAGCAACAGACTCTTGCCTGCGCAGCCAGTCAGGGTATGGCTCTTTCCTATTGGCCGGGACAGAAGAGGGGGTAGGTACACTGGCAATAACAGCGTAGCAGAACTGCAGATAAGGTATTGTAACGTGTTGATGCAGAAATATTTCCGTGAAAATCAGATATCCCTAATTATAACCGTAACCCAACTCAGTGTTGCCATGGTTTCAAGGAGTAAAAATCCCTAGCTCCATAAGCAAAAGTCCCATTTCAGCATACAAATACCCACAGCGTAAAAAAAAAAAAAATGTAATATTGTCTCGAGAGAGCATCAGTTTTTTAAATTGACCGTTAATTTGTTCAATACATTGCATAGGTTATTTGTTCGTAAATTTTCAGCGCCTTGTGCTCCGAGGCTTTGGGACGAACCCGTATGGCAAGAAACACTACCAAGAGAAAATAATATCTAAATAACTTACAAAAATAGATACGCTTACAAACACACTTAAACATACCGTGAATACGCACTAGTGCTAAAAACACTCAGCAGATACTATGAATCCCATAATAGCTAACCAAATAAGGTTGGGAATAAATGTCCCATAACATTAATGTTTACAATTAAAAATCCCTTTGTTCCATATTGAATTATTATATTTGAAAAGTGCCACGAAACGGGACAAATCCCACGACCTGGCAACACAGATCTGACAGCTGCCTTGGTGGACAGGGTACTTGGTTAGCGACCAGAAAGCTGACAGACGCACGCTAGTATCTAGACGCCTGAGTCCCCGGAAGTAGCAGTGTCTCTGGGAGAGGAGGGAGGGGGACGTATAGGGACGCCGGTGGTCGGGCACGCGCGTCTCGACGCACAAAGGGCGTCCTTCAGTCTCCGCTTGAACTTGGCGCCCGTCGTCGCTATATATAGTCTCCGAGCTGACATGCAGGAGGAAGTGTCTGCCCTCCACCTTACACCGCTGACACCGGACACCCCGGCCTGCCAGCGCCGCCGAGCTCACCCGACCATTGCCGAGTTCGCCCGAAGTTACGCCGGCTGAAAGGTAGGCCGTCGAGTTTTATGCGAAACCGTCCAACTGAATTCATACTACGTTTATCTACGAAAATACCACACACCTAAAAAAAAACTTCTATTTCTATTTTTAATTCAGCACACACAGTTGTTAGAAACGTGATTTTTAGGCCTCTCAAAATGGCTAAAACCGGGTTTTTTAAAAAGACTGTTGTAACAAAGCAAATACCACCAGAATTCGTAAAGAGAAAAACAAGATGTATGAAATGGTCTCTATTCTAAGTTACAATCCAAAAATTAAATTTTTAAATTTTAGAGTCGCAGCTTCAAGTCATATAGGAAAATAAAAGACTGTAACGAAAACCTTGCACGCCTGTTTAACGCGCTGCGAATCTGCTCTTACCGCTCCGCTGTTCACATACGTCATACGTGGAAATTTGACATCGGTATGCACTCCCCTTAAGTAGTAAGGAAAAACTCGTAAAGTAAGTTGTTTTGAGATATTCATGTTAAGTAGAATGAAAAGGCCCGACACATAATTATTGTTAAACTACCGGGCGTGCCCTTAAGACAAAGAAGCAAAACTGAGACAAAACAATGTAGCAATTTTTCGATATGAAAATAATCTTGCTTTAAAAACTTTGTTTTCAAAATCATTGGAAAACTGCCGGGTGTATCCTTAGGGGCGTTCAAGTGCGTTTAGGATAAACATTTTATATTTTTATGAAATAGTTTTTGTTTTGTAGTCGATACTTGTGAATACAGTTTCCTCTTACGAAACAATTTTAGCTCTCATAGTTGTCTCATAACGGTGCGTCAAAGTCAAAATTTTCTTGTTACGCTGCCATGCAAATAGCGAAAACCAGTTTACTTACTTAAGGGCTTGTTCCCGAGTTTTTTTTCAGACTGGTGCCAATAACTCAAATTTTTTTTAACCAAAAGTTTTTGAAAAAAATTGAGTCAATGTGCAATCACACGATGCACAATATTGTGGACGCGTTTTTTTTAAATAATGTACCATTCGCCAGCAAAAATATAATTTCCTTAATTTTTGCTTATTTTCACGACGAAAAACGTGGTACTTTGGGTAATGAAATCTAAAAAACCGTTCTGTATAATTCTACAAAAAAAAATTCAGCTACAAATTGTAACATATAAGTGTCAATATGTGCAGCGAAATTTTGATATGAGTATTAGGTAGCATTAAAAAAAAGTATTTTCGAAATCACTGCAAAACTCCGTAACAAGACCTTCTCTTCAAATGCATTGCAGCGAGTTACGACTATTCTCTCTTAGACGAAACAACACATTATATCTGTATTTCTACGAAAATTACACACGCTTCAAACTATGTCGCTATAGTTTTAAAAATTCGGCACGTTTATTAAATACATTATTTTCTGGCCCCTCGAAACGGCCAGTATGGTTTTTTCAGACTACCGTACCTGGAAAATTAACAATCGGATTCTAAAAACAAAACTATAGAAACTAGCGTAAGCCTTTGAACTACGCTGCCCATAAATAAAATAATGTGGTCACCACTTCAAGTGTCAATAGTAAAAAGGATAATAGTCAAGCAATGCACGACATCTGAGTGACTTGCGCGGAGAGGCGATATTACATTACAAACGTCGGTTGGTAGCAACCTTACAACTCCTGCCTCACACTCACAAACACTGCCTATTTAGGGAAGCCTCTTACAAGGAACAATTTTTATTTTGAAAATTCCTGAAATTGCATATTTTTCCTGTAATTTTTCGATTTTTTTATATTAAAAATATTACATCGTGGGTTTATAAATGTTAGGTTACGTAGCCCGTGGCATGATATTTCACTGTGATTTTTTTTTTTTTAGTAAGTCAATTGGTTTTCATTATTTGCATGGCAACGTAACATGCACATTTTGGAATTGATGTACCGTAATAAGAAAACTATGAGAGATAAAATTGTTTTGTAAGTGGAAACTACTCACAAGTACCGTATACAAAACTCACACTGTTTCAGTAAAACATAAAGTCATGATTTTTTTTATGACGGTACCCTCCAACAGTAACTGAAATACCCATTCCGGCCATCATGGAATTTATCACTCTCTATGCCAACACAACACACTTTCCAGTTCAAAAACGAGATACAGTACAAGCAAACTGATGGCATTGTTATGGAGTCTGTCAGCATGGCCAACATTTTCATCGAAAGTTTTGAGCAAGAAGCGCTGAATGAATCCACCACACCACTTGAAGTCTGGCTGCGCTATGTTGACGACACTTTTTGATTCGCCTCCCACCAAGGCGATCCGGGTTCGATTCCCGGCGGGGTCGGTCCCCGGATTTTCGTAAGTGGGAATCGTGCCGGACGATGCCGCTGGTCGGCGAGTTTTCTCGGTGATCTCCCGTTTCCTCCGCCCCTTCATTCCGGCGCCGCTCCACACTCATGTCACCCCTCACCAGCACTGAAGACCTCGATGTTAATTAAGTGCCGGCCAAAATCATTCACTCACTCACTTTTTGATTTGGCAACATGGTCACGATAAACTTGACGAATTCACTAATTTCCTCAACTCGCTAAGACCTATCAATCAAATTTACTTACGAAACAGAAAAAAATTAAAAAACAGCCTTCCGTTTCTAGATGTGATATAAAAACAAACTGTTTCCATAAAAGTGTACAGGAAACAAACACATACTAGTCCATACAACGCCAACAACTATATCGAGCACAAAGACTGGCATTATTCTCACTTTAGCTAGCCGAGCTGAAAAAATCTGCACATAACAACGAGCGGTAGCAGAGGAACTTGTACACTTAAAAAACGTACTGCTGGCAAATGTTTATCCCGTCGATGTCATAAAACGAAATCTAAAACCAAACATTACAGATATAGGCATAAAATGAACGAACAACCGAAAAACCTGCGGGAACTCTAGTTATTTCATATGTTCGTGGGCTCTCGAAGAAAAAAAAAAAAACGATCGGGTAACAAATATTGACTCCAAACACCTTTCAAGTCAGATAATTTCATATAGAGCACGGTTGCAAAAGTAACACCAAAGTCAGACATGTTACAAACTCAGATCTGTGTGTATCAGATCACTTGTTAATGTGGCTAAGTATACACTGGAGAGACTGGCAGACCTCTTTCTACGCGCATAAAGGAACACAAAATTAATGTAAAGAAGGGCGAAGTTCAAAAATCTAAACTAGCAGAATATTCCTGGGACAATTAGCCACAGAATACTCGGGAAAAATGCTACTCAACTGATTCAAGAAACAAACAAAATGAAAAGAAAAATCAAAGAGTCGGCATTCATAGCTATAAACAGAAATGTATTAGGCCAACAAAACATAGAATTACACAAATAAAGGTTAGCAATAATTAAATAAGATGTAAATTTTCATCAAAAAAATAACTAAGCCTCTGCCATCATCACAGGATAGCATAGCTAATAACAACACACTCTTACCTGCGCAGCCAATTAAGGTATAGCTCTTTCCTATTGACCGGGACAGAAGAAGGGAGGGGGTGCAGAATTATAAACCCCGTGTTGTCCAGTGGCCATACTCAGTCTGCAGGGGCTCCTCCGACTGTGTGTGTGCCTGAAGACGGAGACAGATTGCAGTCTCCGAAACTTTGCGTTTTGTTCTGCCGCAAGGAGACCATGTGTTCGTCTTTTCTTCATAGTATTACTGTCAACAGTTACTGCGCTACTTGTTTTCGTTCGCGTTCCTCGAGGTGTCTGTTTCTGCTGTGTCGTCTACATCCAGTTTTTTTGGCGTTCGTTTTGTTTTGTCTGTTTGCTGTTGTAATATTTTTTTCCCCTGTTGTTTCGTACTTACTGACGGAATCTCATTTGTGGAATAACCTCGGGTATTTTTTTTTTTTGGTGCTCGGTTGCACGTTTGTGTTATTTTCTTGTAAATACTGACTGAATTCCTTGTGGAGTTGTGTTTATCTTTTGTTCGCCAGTTGCAAACGAAGTCATTTTGTTTATTTGCTGCAGTGGCGTATATCCAAAATACTTTTTTAGTTTATATCATGATTTTAAACTACGTGGACATCCTTAGACAGTGAAACAAAATATGGGCTCCTCAGTTATGACGATTACACAACAAAGCATGCTACCCACCTACTATCCAATCATGTAACATATATTTCTGTACAGCTATAGTACATAGTATAGTTGCTTTAGTTTCTGAAGTCACTCATGCCAGCTGTCAGAAGTGTGTACTGACTCTTGGAATTGTCTGTACATGACATGTTCGCGTAACGGGACGTTGAAGACGTGGGACGTCCGCGCCTCCTGGGTTGGGGGAAGGGGAGGCTAGCTGTGACGTCACCAGGATCAAGACCTCGTGTGTGGGTAATCTCCGATTATCCTCACAGCACGGAGTTACTCTCTATACACTCCCTTATTGGCCGGCGGCTACGACGACCTGCCCAGTTGCAGCGGTTTATTTCTGCCGCATTTCTCTATCCACTGTTGCTTCTTCGTGACCTTGAACTGGCACATGGACGACGTTGTTGCGTGTCGTGTGTAGAGGCACGAGTATTTCGCGTATTAGTCTGGCAGCAGCATAGACTTGTCAGTCCTGTAAACGCACTGTTCAAAGTCAAGTATATATTGGCTTCTAACCGTACAAGTGGTTAGCACGTGTTAGCCCCACGACTTATTTTATCATTTACTACTGGCTTGCAACCTCCAAAGATGTGTCAAAACATGTGTCGTCTAATCACAGAAGTTACAGTGATATACAGGTTATTGACGTTCAACCTGACCTACAATCAATACGCGAAATAATAGTGCCTCTAGTCATGTGTTTATACTACAAAAATTTTTTTTTACAGTTAACTTACTAAGATGAAAATAGTTATGCAGCGTCCCTAGTTAAGCAATTATCATCACTGTTTAAATTTTTTATTTGTACCATATATATATATATATATAATATATATATATATATATATATATATATATATATATATATATATATATATATATATATATATATATTTCCCTTATTTAGAACACAAAACGTGACTATGATTTTGAAACAACTGTGCAATCCAGGAGGCTACAGTTTCTCGTTCATAAAAAAACAAAGAATACATTTTTTGTTTGAATATAAATGCTTCAATTTTAAATCAAAATTTTAAAATTTCAAATTTATATTTTATTTTGTGATTTAGCATCGATGATTTTGTAACACACAACATCGTTATTTACTGTGAATTTTTTGACTTTGGTAAGTGAGTTGGTTTTAGTGGAACGGTAACATGCAAATTTTTTCTTTAACGAGCCATTACGCAAGAACAATGCAAGGTAAATAAATTTTTAAAAGCATAATTTAGTTACATTTTGTGTCTAAAATAAGAAAAGAAATATATCTGGTACAAATATAAAAATAAAAACATGATGACGAAAATTGTTGCAGACCATGCCCTTAACAAATTAGCACCGCTTCGGTCAGGACTATTTATTCTAATATCTCAAAGAAAAATATACCTACGACAGTAAAGTTTTTTTTCTAGCAAAGACAAAATTCGTATCTTTGTTACTCGAGTCGACGTTTTGGTACTGTAGTGTCAATAAGATTATAAAAATTGGTATTTCAGGGAAATATTGTAAACTAGCTCCATTTGTTTATAGTAACTGTTTTTCTAGTAAACAAATAATTTACTTATAGTAACCTAAATGCATCCTTTGAAAGTAATGCCTGGATTTAAATATTTTAGTAACTTTTTTTGCAAGAAAAACTGACTAAAAGCAAAGCGCATTTTTAGTATTTTCTGTTTTTTTCCCCTTTTTACACTCACAGATACTCTCCTCAGGTCAATGTCACCTTGGTTTCCAGCCTCAGCGTGTCTTCTATACGAGAACACGCCCAGCTGTCGTCACAAGTGTACGTCCGTCGACCACTTACTCAAGCCTCTGCTATCTAGGGACGCTCCTTAATACAGAAGTATAGGATCCCATGATTTTGGTGGAATTATATTATTGCCTCATATATGTACATATGCAGCTTTGACTCTTGGTCAGTGATTGGCTGTTTTTAACTCTTACATACTTATAATTCAAACACTGACAGAGACAGCAAAGATGTACGAATTTATTTGACAGCTAAAATGCTAACATTTAAAATTTTTGTTCGATTTGTTTGGTGTATGTTGGTTACTTCCAAGCCGTATCAAAGGGACTAATAATGGAAGTACTTCCTCATGTAAACTCAGTAAAGAACAAATTTATTTTTTTTATATTGTGCCATGAACCTGTGGACAAGCAATAAACAAGTTTAGTAAAAATAAGATTCGGAAATTTAATCTGGGTTTGTGAACATAAACCATTTCTTGTGATTAGTGCCATGAACTTTTCACGAAAAGATTTTTGCCCCACTTTGTTTCAGTGTCTTACGTGCACACCTGCAGCTCAACTTCATGATTATTGGCAGGGTTCCTGTGCAGAGTTATTATTCATTTGACTGTGCCAATCAGTACGTGGTTAACTGTGAAACGTCACGTCTGTGATTTGCGGGTTTAGCCTCCGCACGCTGGGTGTTAAGGCATCCAATCACTGACCACATAGCAGAGATGCAGGTGCGCACGTAAGGCACTCAAACAAAGGGTTGCAAAACATCTTTTCGCGAAAACCACCGGGCTCTAGTTATTGGCAGCGTGTCTTTGTGAAGTGACACCTCCCATTTGACTGTGCCAATCAGAATACTGTTACAGCAACACCACATGCCTGTGATTTGTAAGTATAGAAGCACAAGACATGCGAGAGTTAAAATACCCAATCACTGACCATGAAGCACAACTGCAGATGTGCACGTAAGTCACTGAAACAAACTGAGGCAAGATTCTTTTCGCAGAAAGTTCATGGCCCTACTTATGATTTGTTAATAACACCTGTAAAACATTCAACATGCAACTCACGAAGACAAACTGTGCATGTATGTTGTTAACTGTTGACAGTAGACTCTCGTAATTTATATTCAGTGTTTCTTTCGGTTTTTTTTTTCATGTACGTCTGTCTGTTACATTATAGTTTCCTGATGAATATAAATAAGAAATAAATAAAATAATTCAATTAAAAAGTTTTTTCAGCAAGTGCATCAGTTCTTTTCTTTACAGTCAGCTGTCTTGTTGTCTTCGTGGGTTGCGTGTTTAATGTTTTTACAGGTTTAAGCAACGATCATGATCAATGGTGTACATTCACAAACCCATACATGATTCTTATTATCAAGTTCCGCTGCAAAAAAAAAAAAAACATTCAAAGATGTAACCTACTTACTGCTGGTGAGTATTTTTTTCTTAAACTATCTAATGAGTCAGTTTGTGGGTATTCAGTTAGCTGTTGGGTGGATATCATCTTGCTTTGATAACATGCATTACAGTCATTAACTCCTTGGCTTTTGTCACATTGAGGTATATATATATATATATATATATATATATATATATATATATTCTTGCTATTTTGCAGTCGGATAGTCCATTATTTATTCATACTAGTTTGAGGCCTGTCTGTCCATTATTTATTCTTCTTGGTTTGTTCTGTGGTTGTAAATAATAATATGATCACTGTATCTTTAGTGGCTTGTAAATGAAATAACTTTCGGTTCAGTATGGTGAATATGAATCATGCTCTAAACCCAAATAAAAAAATGCTGTATGATTTAGCCATGCAGTGCCAGTTCGACCATGCTCTGCTACCAGTGCCATCTTGCCCGTGTTAACCTATCAGTGCAAATACGATCTGCTATCAAAACTAGGGTGACTATGTTATGCTATAAGTGCAGTGTAATCATGCTCCGCTACTAGTATAAGATCCACAGTGCTCTGTTACTGGTGTGCAATTCCCACTCTGCTACCAGTGGGACCATGCTCTGTTACCAGTGCCATCTTGCCCATGATAACCTATCAGTGCAAATACGATCTGCTATCAAAACTAGGGCGACTATGTTATGCAATAAGTGCAGTGTAATCATGCTCCGCTACTAGTATAAGATCCACAGTGCTCTGTTACTGGTGTGCAATTCCCGCTCTGCTACCAGTGGGACCGTGGTTTTCTACCAGTGCAGGCAGCGAGTAACATCGATGGGGTGTGCGGTGTTGCAGGAATATGCAGAGACGGCGATGAACGAGCTGCTCGGGTGGTATGGGTACGACAAAGTGGACAGCAGGGACACACAAGGCTTGAACCTTCATCATTTCGCTGCAGCACGTAGGTCGCCTTCAGACCTCGACTCCTCCGATCCGGAGTCCTGCAGTCCTGGCCGTCGAGGAACAGGCACCGGCTCCTCGCAAGGCAGCCCTCCTCCTGGTGAGTCTCTATCATGGCCACTCTGCTTTTATATCAGACTGTATATATACACTAAACATTCACGAGCTTGATCCGAGCGAATTCACTCGTGTAGTAGCAGGCCTACCATGAGTTTGATTCCTAATCCCTGAACTGTGGATGATATTCCTCACACAGTCTTCCATTCACGTGTCTGGTTTAATGTCTAAATATTGTATTAGTCTGCAAACAAAATAAATAGGTTTTGATCCATGAGATCACTGAAGGTCAAGGTAAGTGGGCTTTATGTCTCATTGACAAGGATATCACTGATGTCAGTATGCTAATTTTACAGGTGAAACTGTTTAATGCACATGAAACAGGTATCGTTATTTCAGTGAACTCCAGTTGCTGAAATAACAAGTGTTACACGATTATAATGATACTGTATTAACTGCCTAGCTGTAAATCTTCATTCTTTGAAATTGTTGTCAGTGTTTTAAGCTCAGACTTATAGAATTATTAGTATCACTTCAGGGTCGTATTATCTGAGGTATTTATAGAGTCTGGACAAAATTTCATGTCTTGCTACGATTTATCAGTAAATTAGTCTTGGCCTAGTATTGCAAGGGAACAAAATGTTTGTGTATGCTGTGCACGGGGTAAACGGTCACCAAACTGCATGCTTGTTGCTTGGTGTCATTTGCCGCCAAACTTTCCTGAGCCAGTTCTGCAGATATAGGGAGAAAGTATGTACAGTGCATTTAAAAAATGCTCCAGATCAGTTGTGCTTGTTATTTTTCCGAAAATTCTGTTTTTCCTTTTTTAAGTTGGGGAAAACCAGAAAAAAACCGGTTGATTCCTGTAAGCCTACCCAAAATTTCCAGAAATTTTTCATCTGTAGAGGGTTACCTCCACTGAATTTCTCATAGAGGCAAGTTATCGCCGAGAGACTACACACCAGTTCAGTGACCTCCTAGAGCTAAAGCAATTCCCATCTTTGGTTTTTTCTTGCCCAAACGACATATTGCAAACCCACTTTTTTACCTAAAAAATATAAAATAGTTGTTAGATTATCGCCAAATTATCACTGATCGGTGGCGAAGCGTAGTTGTGTTCCAAGGAAAACTGTACTTAGCAACGATTAGAGCCCCGAAAAATTCGCGGGTTCACTGCCCTGTAGGCCCTGCTCACTGACACAATGATGTCACATGATTGGGCCTGCGTTTAGTTGCTTCTTTATTATTGGCCCAAAGACTTCCTGGAGGTGTCGGATTAGTCCAGGTCCGGTAGGAAAATCTGCCACGAAATTATAGTTGCTTGGATTCTAACCAGTGCTCAAATGAAAACACGAATTTTTCAGGCCTGGCAATCAGTGGCGAAGTGTGGATGTGTTCCAAGGCAAGCAGTTTGAGAACTGATTATACACTTGGAGCAGGTAACAGTTGTGTTGCTGAGACCTAGGTGTATTACTGGAGAACTTATACCTTGACTCTTGCATGCTACTGGCTGAGGAATGTACCTGTTTCTACCAGTCAAATGGTTCCACAGGCAACTGAGAGTTCTGTGTAGTCACTGCTAATCACCACTTGCCCTAGAACACTTCATGCTTCACCACTGTTAACAATGACTATAGAACCAATGACATTTGGTGAAAATAATTTTGTAACAAATGATTTCAATGCCTCACGTGCACATCTGCTCTGCTGCATGATCAGTGATTGGATCAGACGTGTGATGTCTCAATAACTTCATTATTATAGTCGCGTCTGTACACATACACTGTGCCAATAACCACGAAGCAAAGCTGCAGATGTGCACATAAGTCCACTCTAAAAATAGTTTGTAAATTTACCAGACGTGCGTATAGGAGCGCTAAGAAAGTAGGTATGGTAGAATTGTTTCCCAGACATCCATGGTAGCATTCCTAAACCTTTTTATAAAACAGTCAAATGTATACTAAAGTTACCAGACTTGTATTGTAACAACTGTAAATGTTTGCATGTTTACAAGAAGAAGTATGGTAACTGTACCATACTGCGTCTGGGATAATAACTGCCTAAACATTCAAGGAAGTTTTTTTTACAATGTCACTGAAACAAATTGTTGCAAAAATCTGGGGTCCTTACTTATTGATTCCCTAGGAACAAGATCATGGTACGCCACTGTCACTGATCTGTAGGAACAGGAGAAAGTAGGGAACTCAGTAAGTCACATCTGTTCATTTATTGTCTGTTGTTCCAGTGAGTAGCAACTAGTGGATGGATGGTAGGGGATTGAATACACAGCTGACAGTGCATTCTGACATACAGGTCATCTAGTTCGCGATTTCCTTTCCTCACTGAAATGTGGCAGGATTTTAGTTTAGTCATATTTTCCACTAGCAACTTCAGTTTTAACTAAAATGGTAATTTTTCTTACGTACCGCAATTCGAAACAAAAGAATTTAGTTGTAAAACAACTAAGTTGCTAACACTGACTTCTCTGGCAGGCGTCCAGTTATTCTGTCACTGGCCCGGGTAGCTGTGTCGCACGAATACTGACACTTCGCGGTATTTATACTCGTCACTACGACCGAGACGTAACGGTACTGCAGCTTAAAGTGAAACTAATATCGCCATTTATTATCATAACTCTTACACTAGTTTCATTTCAGAAAATTTAACCTTAGGTAGAGCACAAATTGTGAAGTGATAGAATTTATGACGGCACAAGTAATTGCATGCTAGTTTTCTTTCGACATCTAAAACCGTCCTAAATAATTAACAATTATTATTTTACTCCGAACTTTTCGACAAGGTAGAATAATGCAGTAATTCCATCAAAGTTAACCTTAAATAAACAACAGAGTCTTACTCTGTGATTTAACGTAGCCAGAAATGTAGTAATAAAACTCAAATACGTTTTTTTTTTAATTAATGCAGTTGAGTTAAAAACTGTAATTTCTTTATATCGGGAATATCCTCGAATAAGCATTAGCACGAGTTCCATTTTCTCAGTAAATCATCACTTTATTTCAACATATTTTGTCCAGGAATGTACAAGATCTATATCCAGGTTGGCATATTTTATAATTTCCCATTTTAAGTAGGTAAATTATAAGAAATTTGTAAACAAATCTATCTGAAATCACACAAATTTGATGTATTTGTATAAATTTTGTGTAGCTACGATTCCTGAGATCAAATTCGAAAAATGCAAAAGTGTAGTTTAGCGACCAGTGATTTTTAGGGAAAAGAATTTTGCTGCAGCTGTGCTTCGTCGTCAACGATTATTAGAGAGGATGGTATATCGCGACAGTATGTTGTGCCAACATACCCTTGAAAACTCTATAGTTTCTTGCAACATGGTATTCAGGGTTCCTACAGTCTGGGAAGTCAGGGAAAGTCAGGGAAAAATTTGAGGATCAGGGAAAGTCAGGATTGTAGCTATAAAGGCAGGGAAATTTTATTTATTAGTCCAAATCAAAAATAGTTTTTTTAAGCTGTTAACTGTACATCCATAATCTTCTTTCGCGATAAGTTTCGTTCAATTCACAATTTCGTCTGCAGGTTAGTGGTGGTGAATGAAGATGTGAATATCACAAAGTAAGTTTGCTAATTTTGCATGTTTGTCATAAGTTGTGTGTTGAATTAAACTCTTGTATTAAAAAGAAGCCGGAAACTGTATTGGATTCAAAATTCAAGTATTAATCTGCGTTTTCCATCTCTCTTCTGGTTCACCAACGCAATATCTAGTATTATTACAATAAGATACCGCACATTTTGCATAAGACTGAAAGGAGTTGGCATTCCTTGCCTCAGGAGCTAGCGGCGGCCTTTCACTTTATAAACGGACCACAATTTCTTGAACACAGTGTTTGGAAAGTTTTTGCGTTCATGTAAACGGAAGTTTTACTAAATTTTAGTTTTGAGGAACAGATAAAATTAGAAAGCAGGCATAATTCTACTGAATTCTGAATGATTGTAAATAAAATAATAAGAATAACCACGGTTGTGGCATACTGTACGTATTGTACGTAAAATGTGTGTTGTAATTTTTATAAAAAGTATGAATAAATGTGCCTGCAACTATTACTAATGCAAAAATCACTTTTTCATGGTCAATTTGAGTGAAAATTTCGCTTAGAGTTTGTGTTAGTTAAATTAATTTTGTTCTATGATGTCTGCTTTCTGATTTATACGTTAAAGGTGAGGCAAGGTTGGCTGAAAGGGAGTAGGAGGCTGATAAAAGTGTGGTACAATATTGAAACATTGTTTTTTTTTTTTTTTTTTTGCAAAACTTAACGTAATTTGTTTTATATATGTTGGTCAGGGAAGTTTTAAGAGATGGCCAGGGAAGATCAGGGAATGTCAGGGAAATAAATTTGACTCAGGCTGTAGGAACCTTGTATGTGATACGTTGGGACATTTGTTTTTGGCGAAAAAAATGTTCCCCCAGTTTGTGTCAGTACCTTATGTGCACGACTGTATTTGTGCTTCGTGGTCAGTGGTTGGATGTTTTAACTGTTACAAGTTTTTGGGTTCTATCTGCAAATTGCTGACGTGTGGTGTTGTTGAAACCTTATTGTGGTAGTCTCAGTCAAATGAGATACGTCCATACGCAGAGAAGCGCTGCCAATATCCGTTTAGCAGAACTGCCTGCAGTTGTACGTGTAAGGCCCCGAGAAAAAACAAGGGTCCCTGAAGATTCGGTGATATACTTCTGACACAACGTAGCTGTCTGCAGTCAAATAACTTGCATTAAATGTTACAATATCAGGATTCTAGCTGTCTGCAGTCAAATAACTTGCATTAAATGTTACAATATCAGGATTCTTATTGGCCCAGTCAGATAGGGTGACAGCTGCAAGTAGATATTCTGGTAAGTTGAATGTGTGTTGTAACCCAGCAAACAGTCAAGTTTTCCCGCGATGAACATTCATATCTAGTGATTCTTTGTCTCGAGGTCTTACCCGCATCCTCAGACATATTGTGTCGCCGAAACCCTGCTGTGATTGGCCCAGTCGAACGTGCGCCGTCTCTGCACAAACAAATGCTGCCAATAGCCATGAGGCAGAGCTGCAGATGTGCACATGTGAAGCTTTGAAATAAAATGGCGCAAAATTACTTTCACAAAAAATGGACGGATCTTGGTACTGTCATAACTAGACATGTCTGCTACAATTTGTTCTAATAACGTAATTGTGTCCCTAGTTTTTTAAATCTCTGTGACCATAACTCAAATAACTCAGCGTTTGAGTTCGATGCCTGGGAGGTCAAGGTCACTAAGGCCTATTCCTGCTTGTTCACCATACGCCTTTTCGCCTTTATGGTCAAGGTGCTCAACGACCATCAGTCAAATGTGACACAGCCGAATATCGCGAGGCGTACCGTAATACCGGTACTTTTCGTCTTGGTACGCAGAATACCAGAATGAATTTCTTAAAATCAGAATTTGTATATGGCTTTTAAACGACTGTACACTTTTCTGGGCCAAATTTTGTAGAGGTAACATTCAATATGCAATTTAAAATAAAAAGAAAGCCGAGAAAAAATTGTCCTCTCTTTTTTGTCTCCCCTTAAAAAAATTGGAATGTTACCGTGTTATTGGCAGATTTTCTTGGCCTATTTTGCTGTTTAAATATATTTACAGCCGGAACTGTTTCCGTTTCGTTCTCAATTTGTTAAACTCTTTGTAATTTTTGTGATTTTCAGGTTATAATACAATGCACTCACAACACAGCGCAGTTCGTTCAACTAGTGGATTTTAAAATCTAGATCATTTAAAGTTTTGCTAGTGTACAAGATTTCCGTGGCGAATACCTGCAGTTTTATTCTGCCTTGTAAAATATACATTTCTGCAGATTTGGCAACACTGCTACACCCACCGCGCGTTTATATCCGGTGATTTTCCCCCTCCCCCGTTTCGTTTTACTCCCTCACACCCCCGCCTATAATCTGTCACCCAGGTTGTGTTACAATACGTCGAGCACAAAACTGCTGCTGCATTCAATTATTTATTTATTTGTTCGGTTGTTTGGCGACTGTGATTTGATCGGAAGCCATTCACTTTCCTGGCTGGACCAATCAGAATTCAGGGTCGCTGCGGTATTGAATGTCGCTGATTCGCGCGCAACTGCAGCCGTGGTTTGTCACGGTAAACTGTAATCAATTTATTGAGTAAATAAATCTAATTTTATGCTGGTATTATGCTGAACCTTGTGTAATTCCGGGACCATTGCTGGTTTTAAAACTTGAAAGGCATTGAAGTCTGAAAAATGCACAGTTTTATATTTAGGCCTATGCGAACTAATTATAGTTTTGCAGACGTTACTGATGACTGCGTTATCCTCGTACTGAAAAATTTTAACATGCTTATTGTTCTTATAGCAAAAATCACGAGTTTGCCTGTAACGATTTTTGCGCCATTTTGTAAAGCTTTGTGTTCACATCGGCATCTCTGCTACGTGGTTATTTTGTATAGATGTAACGTATTTCATTTGACTGTACCAATCAGAATAATGTTGTGCCACAATACGTCTGTGATTCGCCAGTATAATTCCAAAACAAATAAGAGTTAAAACATCGCATAACTTACCGTGAAGAAGAGTGGCATATGGACATATAATTGGAGCCCACGATTTTTCGCGAAAAGAATTCTGCAACAGTTTATTTCAATGCCTTATGTGCATATATGAAGTTCTGCCTCATGGTTACTGGCAGAATGTATTATTACACAGACGTGGCCCATTTGACTGTCAACAAGAACAAGCTTACTGTGACACCACGCGTCTGTGATTTGCGGGTAGAACCCTAGACGCTGAGAATTAAAACCAGCCAATGAAGCAGGGCTGTATTTGTGCACATATGGCATTGAAACAAACTGTTGCAGAGTTCTTTTCGCGAAGAATCGTGGGTTCTACACATAAGGCATTGAAACACAATGGTGCAATAATGTTTGCTACAAAATCATGCCTTTACTTACAGTGGCTTGTCAAAGTCAAAATTGGCATGTCATGGCAGCGTACACCTAACAAAAACCAACGGACTCAGCGAAATTAAATCATCTACGCTGAAATTATGTGTCATGGGCGATATGCTAAAAATTTTAAAGATATAAACGTTTTACTGTATAAAAACTGTTGAAGATAAAAAAATCCACTGAGAAGTTACTGGCTGAGCTGCATTAGTAGAGACTGGAGGAATTCTCGGGTCCACTGGCCTAGCCTCCAGGAATATCTGCGTACTCAAGTTGAGATTGTGGCTATTCATTGGCTGTTCGCTGACACAGTGCCACGAATTTGACCTGCAATTATGGCCCTTAATCGATTTTTATGAAACTTGTTGAGAACTATGAACGAGTGGCGAACCTGCATGAAATCATTCACGGGCTCCCGTGCTGCAGCGTCAAATGCTCCCGCGGTACAGTGTCAAATGTACAAAAGGCCGTTCACTACAGCTGCAGTCAATGATGAGGCAGCTGAGGACAGTGTGCGCACGGCTGCGAAGCGAAGACGAGTCGACAGGTTGTTGAACTCGCAAAAAATTCGGATCTCTATTCTTGACGTTAAAAATTGTGCACTAGATTTGAATACAAGTTAAAGAATTCCAATGAATATAGTCTTGCAAATGTATCTCTAAAGATGGTGGTTTATTGCTGGAAACCTTGACTGTTTGCTGGGTTTGAACGTACATTCAGTTTACCAGAAGATTACTGGCTTTCGCTTGCACGAAGAGCTGTTATCCTATTTGACTGAGCCAATAAGAATCGTGCTATTGTAATATTTGGTGTCTGTTATTGGTCTGCAGACAGCTACGTTGTGTCAGAAGTATATCACCTAATCATACACTTAACAAGAAACTACAATTTTGTCAAGGCTATGTTAGCACAACAATTTTGGCGATAACTGACAGGAGACTGGACTCAAGATACTGTGTGCTCGTTCTGAATTCTGCTGTTGGTATACAGGACTTTTTTTCAGCCAATTATATAAGTTCTACTGTAAAATACCCATTATCCTGTAATGTGGGTACACAAAAATATAAAGACCTGGATGCAATACTATCACGGAATGTGTTCGAGTGAGTATAGGTCAGTGGATTCTTGCCTTTGACCATGACCGAGCCAACAGGGGTAGACGCCCCTGTCTGTAAGTAAACCTTACAGGGCAAATTATTTATTTTACCCACCCTCTCACTTTCTTATTTCACATTTTCTCACATGTACATATCAGAATTGCATAGGTTTATTTGTAGGGAAATATATAAACCACCAAAGTGTCTGATCACATTGCAAACGAATAGTAAGTCTAGTAGTTTTTTTAGTAATGTGTACCCCCTGCCGGCTCACTCATAGAATAGTTCGCAAATCCCTGCCAGTGTCCAAATAATAACGCGAAATTTGCAGGTCTATAGCAGTAAAGTAATTTTTATTTTCAGTAAACTGAATGTAAGTACTTATGTTTTGGTATGAGTGGAGGAATAATGCGGGGGCTGTTAACAGACGGGCAGCAGCTAGGTGGTCGTGGTGCCGGCCTGGCGGCCTCTAGAGAGGCGGTGTAGCATCCAGCAGGCTGCAGTGGGCGTGTCTTCCACGTCTTGCGGGCGACTGTAATTGCCGGGTGAACCACGTCACATGGTCACGCCAATTGGAACAGGCCATCCTCCTCCTTTCACACACACTCTCTCTCCTGCCTCCTCCTACTACTCCTCCTCCTTCGCGGTCATCGATCGGTTATTACACCTCGCCCTGCTCTCGGCCCCAAGTTGGGCGCCAACTGACCCCGAGCGAGCCAGCTGCCGCCGTCAGGTGCGTGGTACGTAGGGGCGACCTACGCTCGTCTGCCTCCCGCCTCTTCGCCTCTATGTCCTCCAGTAGTATCTACTCGTGTTTATATTGGCTGTACTACGGTGAAATAAGTAGGGTAAACTGACCATATTTCGTGATATACCTCAATATCGCGATAAACCATTAAATTAGCAGGCTTAGATTGGGATGGCTGCATACGCCGAGTTCATTAAGAGAAGATATGCGTAGTTTCGCAATAAGTGACCATTTCATCAATTATTAGATCATAATTAAAATGCTTGATGTATTTTCGTTACTGAAGTTCGAAGCATGTATCATGAAGTAGGTTAAGTTTACCCTACTTATTTTTAAGATTACTTCTTGAGGTTCGTTTTTTATCAACTGGTTGATACAATAGAAATGGTAAGATATACGAAAGATATTGGTGCTTGGATCAAGAACAATACTACATTTATGTGTGGAGATCTGTATAGTCTTATGGCCATGGTAGTTTTTAAGATTCTACTATACCCTTGGTGTAGGCCTACAAATTTTAGGTTTTTTAAATCGTAATATTTATATGCTTGAGGGTATATAAATTAAAAAATTTTGTTTTAGCAACCAATTTGATGAATATGTTCCTTAAAAATTTTATGTTAAATTTGCTTTAGCAATTAAGTTAAATTTGTACACAGTAGTAAAATAAGAGGTATACTAATTTTTTTCTATCACTGTGTACGAATTTCATTTAACAAATAATGAAAATTCAGGCTTAAAAAGTGTCAAAGGACATATAGATAAAATTGGTTCTACAAGAAAACATTTTTTATTTATTCTCGAAAACAAATATTACAACACGAAAAAAAAAAAAAAAACTTGTACGTCAGGATGCAGTGGAATCTTAAGCATCAGACAAATTCTTTTCTGCGTCTGTTCTACGAATCAGGATGGAATTCTCTATGTAGAGCACTGCGAATGAGCTGTTTTTAGCTATTTTGAGGGGACCTCGAAATATTTTCCTGAAAGCCATGCTGTATTAAAAAAAAACAGCATAATATACTATTTTTATCGTGAATTGTTTTCGGAATAATTTACTATTTATTCTGAAACACACTATATATATATATATATACATACATAAGGAGAGAGAAAGAGAGAGAGAGAGAGAGAGAGAGAAAGAGAGAGAGATGTCAGTGATGAGTATTTAATGCGAGTATTAGGCTATCCGAAATTGTGCTGATGAGAATAACATGTTTTCTGATTAATTAATGGGTTTAATAGTTGCTATTTTCTACGAGAATTACAATGAAAAGTAGGCACTAACGATAATGACTAGAAATCTATGAAACACTAGAATTCTTTTAATGTAATAGCTTCAAACTCACTATATATATATATATATATATATATATATATATATATATATATATATATATATATATATATTAGTTTAGGCTACATCATATGCAACGTACAACACGTTTTATATATTGGAAGGTAGTAAAATGTATGAGAATTTCAAGTCTTGAACTGAATGTCCAACCTCTCAGTATGCTGTCTTAACTCTAATAATGTGTTGTAACGGTTTACAAATCCACGGTTAGATTACGAAATATTATACATATTCGGAATTGCATTATCTACTAATGTAAAATACATTCAAGAGAAGAGTTTTAAAGTATTTCCGAAACTAAATCAAACAAATCGGAAATTTTATTTCGAAGCCCTCCAATATGTCTAAAAACGACCAATTTGCATCTCAGAATCTACTGTAACTTATCTCGCCTGTACTTGCTGGGCGCACCCTTAAAAGAGAATTTTCTACACTTCACACTCTAAAATAGAATCATTCGAATTTTGCACAGTTTCTGTAAGTTACCAGGTTTTTCACTGGCGAATCTGTTGCTCTGTCAATGTTGACTGATGAAAAAAGTGAGAAAATAACAGATTGAAGTAACAGATTAAATTTTTAAAGCATTTTCGCTATTTAATCAGTACAAATTGTACTGACTATCCAATCCGTAATTTGAAAAGTTTAAAACTGTAACTGAAATGCCATATCAACAATTACTAGAGACATACAAAATTCGCGTCATCATTTGGCAGCAGACTAAACTTCACTTTCCTATACTTAACAGAGCATAATCTACGATTAAATTGGCCACGAACTTATATGTGTTGTCATTTACGTGTGTTACGTCTTTACAGAGATTGGCCTCTCTACCGTGTAAGTATTCTCCGCGGCAAGTCACGACAATATCGGCCAACGGGAGATGTCCAAGGAACCTATAGTCACTTGGATTCTAGTCAGCTGTCAGAAAATAACGCGAATTTTGCATGTCTCTAACGATTCCACGTCATATCAGTCTACTCGTAATAGTCTACCACCATTTCCGAAGCAAGCATACTACTAATTTGTATTTTCTCGTTTTTTAAAGCGAGTTATTTATTTTGATACGTTATTAAACATACAGATCGTTTACAGCAGGCCTTCATAGAAAGCCTCTAAGAACGTACATGCACACTGAGAGAAAGAATTGTTTCATTATACCAAATATATTTGTTTGGATCATGTTTGCTTCAGCTAAACAATATTTTGTTGGAATGACCAAGCCTCGAGTCCTCCAAACTAATTAAATTATTTCCCTCGACCAAATTATACATTTAAACGCACTTTGTTTGGGCCAAACATATATTTGGTTACTATAGGACGTGGAATAAATATTTTCTGTAAACAAACAATTCGTTACAACTTGTCAACAAAATAATATTGCTAGATATAAGTAACA
Organism: Medauroidea extradentata; assembly: GCA_003012365.1. Classification (NCBI taxonomy): domain Eukaryota; kingdom Metazoa; phylum Arthropoda; class Insecta; order Phasmatodea; family Phasmatidae; genus Medauroidea; species Medauroidea extradentata. Next base: position 72,260 of record PNEQ01008198.1, read on the forward strand.
ATTTTTTTCAATGGACTAAATGATTTTGTTGGCGAAACTATATCCATTTGGTTGACTTGTGGAAGGTGGCAGTCTGGCGTGCGTGAGCGACAAGATGGTGAACACTTTATACCTCAACATTCAAAATATAAGCATGTGCGACAAGTAGGGCGTCTAAACTGTTAATCAGCATAATTAAAGGAACTTAATTTTAGTTATAACAATTTCAAAGTGGCTAATTCGATTGATCACAGAATTGAAAATTTAATATTATTTGACGTCGTTTACCTTCTCGCAGATGGAAAACAAACATGTTTGAAAATACTGCAGTGCAATCGTAAAAAAAATATTCCCATACAAATAACAAACTCATTGCCACCGAAGCACTCGCAGCTCAGTTGGTTAGGTCGTCAATAGAAAGCAGCACGTCAAGGGTAATGAATCATATCCCGGCGTCTCCTTGCTTTTTTTTTTTTTTTTTTTAATTTCCGAAATTTTTTAAGTTTATAAAGATAATTTTTTAGTTCTTAAAATATTGCACGTGCATTTAATATGTCCAACGGAATATTTTTATCGCCAGCTAAATATTTTGTACTGTTAACAAAATACATCCATTTGCCGCAAACAAATCGAGGGAACAAAATAATTTGGTACGAGCAAATAAATATCTAATTGCTAGAGCCACGATTTTATGGCGAAAAGATTTTTGCAACATTTGGTTTCGATGCGTCATGTGCACGTCTACAGGTCTGCTACATCGCCCGTAATTGGATAATTTTACCCTCACTTGTCTTGGCAAATTACAGACGTAAGAAGTCACCATAATCTTATTCTGATTTGTGCAGCCGAATGAGAAACGTGTCTGAACAAAGACACGCTGCCAATAACCTTGAATCAAAGCTGCCGATGTGCACGAGAGACACTGAAACAAAGTGGGGCAAAAATATTTTCGCGACAAAATCGTGGCCCTACTAATTGCCCTTATACAAACATTATGACTTGGTTGATTCAAACAAATTTCGTTTGCACCAACAATTTTTTTTTCTCAGTGCACTCACCGAAACAGCAGCTGTTCATTAGCTGCTCGCTGACGCTGTGATATGGGCCTGCATTGAGTTACATTTACATTATCGGCTCAGCGACTTACACGAGATGTCACGTAAGTCACGGACCAATTGCGAAAGTGATGCGAACCTACAGTTTGTGGAACTCAAGCTTGTGCCTAAAAGAAAACGCAAATATTTCAGGTCGCTACCAATCACTGATCAGGAAGCAGACCTGCTGTTGTGCACGTAGGGCGAAAATATCGTGCCTAGTAATTACTAGAGACGGGAAAAATTCGCAGGTTCACTGACCTGTTGGCTATCTTCCAAGAATACTGTGAAAACGTGCAGACAGCAACTGTTTATTAGCTGCTCGCTGACACTGTGGAATGGGCCTGTATTCAACTCACAGAAAAAAAAAATTGTATATTTACAAGGAAAATCTTGTAAACTTATATCAGAACATTATCAGTCACGTTATAAATGTGAGACGTCCGAAACCTTTTAAAATGGTTATAAATATTGTGAACATCTTTAGGAACTAGTAAAATAAATTTTAATGAGTAAATTTTTCGATTTGGAACAAAATAAACATTGAAGACCAGACAAATTTTACAAAACATTTCGTAATTTTACAAAAAAAAAATGGAAACTAGATTCCAAAAAAAAATTGTATCCCTACAAACAATTGTTGTAAAGTGAACCAAATATTAGCAGTAAATATACAAAATTTGTTTGTAGATTTACAGAAATGTTTGTAAGTATACAAATAAATTTGTAAAAGTATACGTTTTTTGTAAATATTACAAAACATTTTTGTAGTGTTACAAAAACTTTTTTGGAAACAGGTTTCCAAAAAACCTTTTTGTAAAAGTACAAAAAATTGTTTATCGTGTACAGTTTCATTATTGGCTGAGCAACTTCCAGGAAGTGTCGAGTAAGAGAACGTGATACAGACCTATAGTTGCTGGACCTCTAGGTTGCGCCTAAGAGAAGACGCGAATATTTCACGTCTCTAGTATTGACTACGAAACGCAACACAAATTTCCGAGCTGTGATAATTTTCACAGCGCAACAAAGTACAGCTGAAGCCAAATTACTTGATGATCCCAGCACTTGAGCTAATAAACGAACGGATGACCGATGGAGCTTAAGGGTTTTAATTGGGTGACAGTGAACTACTGATAACTAATTGGTCGTTGTGGGTAAGAGAGAGAGAGAGAGAGAGACAGAGAGAGAGAGACCCAAGTTCGTAGCTTGTACTTAGTAGAGAGACCAGGATATTTCTCTGGTTGATTTTTTTTTAATTTTATTGATTTGATTAGGGGGCGTGACGGCCGAGTGGTCAGACCTCTCGCCTCCCACCAAGACGATCCTGGTTGGATTCCCGGCGGGGTCAGTCCCCGGATTTTCACATTTGGGAATCTGCCGGACGATGTAGCTGGTCGGCGGGTTTTCTCGGAGGTCTCCCGTTTTCCCTGCCCCCTCATTCTGGCGGGTCTCTGTTGTATGACCTCATGCCTTGTCTTTCTTCGGGGTAAGAATATGCCTGCGAACACCCTGTAATAAATCTGCATTCGAGGTGCGATACCCTGTCACTCGAGTATTCTTCTCTAAGGTTAATTCTGCTACAGGTTAGAGAGATCATTGTTGAAAGTTTGGCACAGGGACAATTATTTCTGCCGCTTGAGCGCTGGTATCTGTTCAGCCCGTACTACATCAACAGTAAAGTAGCCGTATAAAATAACCATAACCGCACCGTAAGAAATAGACAGGTTTCTATCCCTGTTACGGTCTTACGGCGGCTAAGCAGCGGCACGGTGTGTTGTAGCATGCGTCTCTCAAAAGTGTTTGTTCAATTTTTACGGTTATTTCTTACGGCGATTCTAGCACGGCCTTTAAGAGGTGTAAATTGACCAATCACAGAGCTTTCCTGAGTTTTAAGTTACAAAAAGTTGACAGTTTAAAACGCGAAATTGGTTTCTTTTCACTTCAAATTTAAATTAAATGACTTCTATCATTTCCAAACGTGTTTAATTGTAATTTTACTACGGTTTCGTATTTATCTGGTCCCTTGACGATGGCAGTGAAACTAGCGACATAAATATTTCCTGTTTCAAACTCTCCCACAAGGAAACACAGTTTCTTGCTAACATGTAGTATAATGAACCTTACCTCCTCAAACTATTTTTTTTTTCGTTATTCACTTGGTGTTTCTCTTGCCCTCGGACAGCATCACGGACTTTGTAGTGGGACAAGGTGGAAAAGGAATCAGCCAGGGCCTATTTAAGAAACTATCCCAGCATTCACCGGGATTTATTTCGGAAAGCCATAGAAAACGGAGGGTGGCCGGAGCAGAGATTGGAACACGGGACCTTCTGAACGCAAAAGCGAGACTAGAGACGTGGACATTTCACGTTTTTTCGGCGACAGTCTGGAATTCGCTGCCATATACTCATCAAACTTGGTGACTTTATTGTCTCCGGGTAGGGTCTTGAACTTAGAATTTTGCCGCAGTTTGTTTCAGCGCCTTTCGTGTTCACGTGCATCTGTGCTTTATGGTTATTGGCAGAGTGTCTTTGTGAAGTGACTTCTCTCATTAGACTGGGCCAATCAGAACAAAGTTACTCCAACACCACACATCTGTGATTTGTGAATAGAATCCCAACATACATTACAGTTAGAACATCCATGACTATGCAGTGGCGGATCCAGCGATGAGTTTAGAGGAGAGGGTCATGCCTTAGAAAGTACGTATATTATACCCGAAGTCAAATCGGTGGGTCCCGGGGTCGTCCCCCGGAAAATTTTGGATTTTAAGGTGCCAAAAGGTGCTATTTTAAGAGTTTTTGAAACTGAATATTGAATTACAGGTGTAAGAAATTATGATATTTTTGCGACGTCATGATTTTTGCACTGTCGTGTCAATGCTCAGGGGGGGGGGGGCAGGAACATGCCTCCATCCCCCTCCCCCCAACTCCATTCGATCCGCGCCAGTGACTATGAAGCAGAACTGCACATGTGCATACGCAAGGCAATGAAACATAACTGAGGCAAATTCTTTTCACGAAAAGTTCATGTTCCTGTCACAGAATATTTAGGAATGCAGAAGTGAAATAGCCGGTCGGAGGATAAACTCAGCCACACACGCCTGCAAAACGGCTGTGGCTGAAACGCCTAGTGATCTTCTAGCCGGTAGCCTGGCCAATAGGAAACATACCGTGACTTGCAGGAGCCAAACATAAGCACACTGAGCTGGTATCAACGTCTGCGTCGCTGTGTTCGTTTATGTTGTCCTCGTATTTCGCCTATCATTGTCGCCATTGCCATGCATACTTCGAGACAGTGGTTAGAGGTACGTCAATCTCGCGGATTCATCTGGCAGTAGCCTAGATTGCTCAGTCCTGTACACGCTCTGGATACAGTCGATTATTCATTGCCTTACAACATTACAAGTGATAGCTGTGTGAACCATTTCCTTATTTATTACTGGCTTGCAGTAGTCAAATGCGTTTCGTGACAGCCACCAGCTAATCACACACGTGATTATGAAGTATATACTTTTGGCGTTCAACCTGACCGGGAATGTACTTGCGAAACCTCTAACGATGGTTTATCGCGAAGATATTTTGTACCAACATGCCCTTGAAAACACTGTAATTTTCTCTACGTGTATGATTGGGTCATACACGTCTGACACTCCATAGCTGTCTGCAGACCAATAACAGGCATTGAATATTACAATAGTGGGATTCGTATTGGCCCAGTCAAATAGGGTAACAGCTCCTCGTACAGGGAAAAAGTCAGTGAGCTTTTGATAAGCTAAACATGCGTTGAAACCCAGCAGTCAAATTTTCCCGCGATAAACCATCATCTCTATGCAAATTGTTTGGAACTTGTTTTTTCGATTTTTTTTTGTTTCAATATTGCACCAACTATATTCCAATTCCGCAATTGTTACAGGCAATGATTTCTAGTGCAACATTTTGTTTCAGTGCCTTGCTCTGCTTCAAGGTCAGTGATTGGCTGTTTGTAACACTCGACATATTTAGGATCTACCCACAGACGGGTGTTGTCGCAGTGATGTTATTCTCAATGACATAGTCAAATGAGTGACTCCTTTACACGAATACACGCTGACAATAGCTACTACCAGAGCTGCAGATGTGAACTTGAGGCGTTGGAACTAAATGTTGCATAATTCTTTTCACCAAAAATCGTTGCCTCTAGTAATTGTCTGTGTGTTTTTTACCTTACTTATGGCTTCCTTGGTATTTTTCTTATTTGTGTTAATCATTTTCTCTTACTTAGTCCTTGTATGTTGCTAAGGGTTTTCGTCGACCCAGCAACATTAGTACACCCAACAAAACGACTCAGTATGTCATACAACCCCACTGCAAAATCGTGCGAAGATCACAAGATATAGTTACCCTTCAAGACCAATGTATCCCCAGTTCACGGCACCAAACATTTTGTATATTAAAGCTGACTCCATATAGCTATGACCGCGAGTTGCGTGTATTTTATTGTATACTCCATTTCATTTAAGTTTGGATAAATCTGACAACTTATGGGCAATAATTTGTAATATTTTGTTATTTATGTCACTATACAAGACAAACCTTGCAGTAAAAATGCTGAACTGGACTGGACATCTCAGGTTCATTTTAGAGCTAAAAATGTCTTGCATTGTGCAACAAATAACAAAATATTGCAAATTATTGCGCATAAGTTGCTGTCAAATCTATCCAAACTTACATAAAACAGAGTATAGTTGTGCGTGTTATGTCGGAACAAGGACGATATTGTCAGAACGTGTAATAAGCACGACACAGGCCCGACGACACGTCATCCTGACAAGAAGGCCGACACGAACATTTCAGTCACTCGACCATATCGATTGCGACCTGCTTGTACTTCCAACACCAACCGTCACATTGTTCTGCGAGTGAGGACATCAAGTGACGGAGCTATAAGGACGACGTTGAAGCGCGTATCAAATGCCACATCGCCACAACGAGCCAAGCGGTATATTCAGTTCCCGACGATCCATTTTTACTACGATGGTATATCGCGAAAATGTTTTGTGCCAACATACCCTTGAAAAGGCTGTAGTTAAATACAACATATATGGTTGGGTGATGTACGTCTGACAACGTAGATGTATGCAGACCAATAACAGGCATCAAATATTACAATATCGGGATTTTTATTGGCTCAGTCAAATAGGGTAACAGCTCCACGTACAAGCGATAGCCAGTAATCTTCAGGTAAGCTGAATATAAGTTGAAACCCAGCAAACAGTCAAGTTTTCCCACAATAAACCGTCATATCTAGTCATGATCTTTCATTTATTTCACACAATTGCAAATAACTCAAAATTTTTAAACTGAATTCTTTGAAAAAAAATTTAAATTGTGTACAGTCATACGATAAAAAAATTTCAGTGGAGCGTTTTGTTTTAATATAATGCACTGTTTGCTAGCAAAATATAATTTTGCTTCATTTTGGCCTATTTTCACAACAAAATATGTGATATTTCGGGGACAAAATTTTAAAAATCCGTTCGTTGTATTGCAACAGAAAAATTCAGATACAAACTTTGATATAAAAGTGTTAAAACTGTAACAATTAATTTGTTATATATGTATTAATTTGCGTAAAAAATTTTTTTCGAAACCACTGCAAAATTAAAGAGCGAGGCCTTAAGACAGTGTGGTAGATTAGTAAGTGCTGAATTCTACAATTGAGATCTACACTTGTTGAAAGCCAGTATAAAAAACTACAAAACAATTTTGCTAATTAGGTATGTTTTCCAACTTTATGAGCACGCGTTTACCCATAATGATCCATTTGTTAAGCGTGATCTCTTGCATCTGAATTAAGTGTACGACATTTCGGCGTCAAGAAATTGTTCTTCAGATATACGTTACAGGGGAAAATTTTTGCTCAGAAAGTTGGCAAAAACTATTGTCTGGGATTGCTGTTTTTTTTTCAAGAAATCCTACTCTTGCCAGAGGTGGGTCAAGATCCTTGCAGACGCATTGGCCCAGGCTAACACGAAGTTGGGACCGCTTAAGGCTGCCGCCTGACTGGCGCTCGAACTGCGTGCAGAGTGTTCGGAGTTGCGTTTTTTTCTCAAGAGACCAGTAAACGTGCGTCTACGATGTTTATCTACGAAAAGAAAACACACCTTATACTACTTGTGAATGTGAATCCGTGCACATTGCAAGCATTATTTTAAAGCCGTCAAACTTGCCCAAAATAGGCTTTTTCACGCGGTTGTTTCCCAAGATATATGTAACGTATTTGTTCGAAATTGAGGTCTGCAAGTACATTGGACTTTGCTACAGTGACGCGCTCAGTAAAATTGTAGGGTCACCGCATTACGTCCCACAGTAAATACGTTACTGCGGGAACACTGCGCGCTCGTTTACAACTCTGGTCATAGAGGCGATATCACAATACAAGTGCCGGCCGGTGTCGCTCGTAGCGCCTCGTAGATTTTCGTCTCACACACACAAACACGCCCTTCACCAGGCGGCCGCCTTAACCCCAAGCGGAGCACTACAATGCGGTGTTTTCTGTTAGTATATTAGCACAGAGGGCACGTGTGAAACAGACCCATAAATAAAAAACATATTTGCGAAGACACTGCAACGCATAGGAAGCTCGCAGCGGGCGGCGCCCTTGAAGTGAGGGGGTGTTAGACAACTTCGTTGTACTTTGAGTTTTTGAGCCATTACATTTATTCTAATTGTCCTATCAACATTTTCTCTTTCGACAAGGCATCGAATATATTCTTGGTAAACTACTTCACATAAATAATAATAGGATCTTTCATTAATTTATCTTGCAGAAACAATGCAAGACAATTCTTGAAATATAACCTATAATTCCCTTGCAATGATTCTGCATGGTGAATTAATGAAAGATTCCATTATTATTTATGTTAAACAATTTACGAAGAATATATCCTATGCTTTGCCGAAGAGAAAATATTTATAAAACAATTTAAATAAATACTACTGTTAAAACTGAAAGTACAATAAAATTGTCTACACTCCCCCTCAATATAAGCGCGTTACGGTGACACGCTCGGGAATCAGGAATATTCTTGTTGGCAGTGGATGGTCGAAGCTAGCACACGCCGTGTTGTGTCTCGTGACGTGACGAAGCGAATCACACGACCCCAGGCCATGACGCGGACAAACGCCGGCTTGAATACTCTCTGACATCAAAGAAACCGCGTCCCTCAGCTCGTTATAAATTCCCTTCACCGCTCACATCGAGTTAGCTTCGGCGTCCACAGCGACTCAGGCTGCGTCGGGACATAGTGCGTACATTTTGCGTGGCGATAGTTTGTGTAACAGTACACAGAGAAGAAATGTTTGGCAATGTCAGCCGTGCTTATATACAGCGAAACAATTGTGTGAAATTTTAATCAACCACATACAGGATGTTTGGGAATTAAAATAAATGAATTGCCCGAGGGCGGAGTTATCTGCATATCCTGATACATGACATGAAATGAAGTCCTATGATGGAGAAGTGACGGTATGAGAAAGACGGTGGAAACGGGAGATCCCCGAGAAAACCCGCCAGCCAATGGCATTGACCGCCACATTTCCCACATGCGAAATATCCGGGCAGAAACCCGCCGGGGATCGAACCAGGGTCGCCTCGGGGGGAACTGAGTGATTCGACCTCTTGGACACCCCTGTTCGGGAATGAATGATCGTAAGTCACACGGGCGGTAGACAACGTGAAATTTAACAATATTTGTTGGAGAACATTTGCGGGGGCAAGCACAAGTGCGCAAATTTGAATAGCACGCTCCTGCATATGCGTTACAAAGGTTAATTATACTGCAGGTTGGAGTGAGTGAGTGAGAGATGTTGGCCAGCGCTTAACATGACGTGAGAAAGGAGCAGCGCCGGAATGAAAGGGCGGGGGAAACGGGAGATCCCCGAGAAAACCCGCCGGCCAGCGGCATCGTCCGGCACGGTTCCCACGTGCGAAAATCCGGGAACCGACCCCGGATCACCTTGGTGGGAGGCGAATGGTCTGACCACTCGGCCACCGCGGCCCCTACTGCAGATTGGAAAAGGAAATGTGTTTTCTTATAGGAAAGTTTGGTGCAGGAAAAATTTCTGCCACCAGTTTCGCTGCTATCGCTAAGGGACCAGAAAATTACGAAACTGTAGTTAAATTAAATTTTAATAGTCTTGGAAATAACAGAAGTCATTTAACTAAATTTTAAAGTGATAAGAAACCAGTCAACTCAATGTAACTCAAAATATCAGGAAAGCTCTGTGATGTGTCGGTTTTGTGCACTGCAGATACCAGCGCTCAAGCGGCAGAAATTTTCCCTGTGACAAACTTATAACATTGATCTATCTAACCTGTACTATATAATTAACCTTAGCATTACATAACTGCGTTCAGCTTCACGCCTAGTACGCCATCTGTATTGTGCCTCGCACATAGGCAGCCTTTGTATAGGTCATTCTGGATAAAGTGAGCACTAAGAGTTTAACCTTCGAAAAAAGTCACTAGCCGATGCTGCATATAATTCAACACTAACTATAGTTGTCGTACTGCTTGTACGGTTGGCAACGAATTACCGAACACAGTTCCGTGTATATTCCTATTTTAACGCAACAATACTAAAATGAAATCAATTGAACTCGTCATACTGGCATATTATATAATCAGTGACGTCATTTAGTGGGGGGGGGCAGCCGGTAAATGCCTCCCCTCCCCAAGTTGATTTAAAAAAGAAATGTGTATACATTTTTGCTGGGTATTTTTTTTTTAATAATACTAACGTAAGCACATAAAAATATAAATTTATCAGGTTTTTTTTTAGAGTGCTCGCTTTATTCAGAAACCGCCTAAAGCCACAAGCATGCGAACTGCCTACCCCTTGTAGAGAAGGCAGTATTCGACGTAGAGAGAACGAGGCAGCCTGGTTGGCTCCACTATTTCCGTCTGTGAGGCCGCCATCCAACACCGACATATGAGCTGCCTGCGGTAGAGTATCCACACACACACACGCTCTCACACTGGATTATAAATACACAACAGCTGTGTTCCTCTATCTCTCCGTGTCTGCTGCTAGGAGTATGTCTACCTCCTGCTTGGGTACGTACTGTACATGTGCAGTGGCGGATCCAGCATTGTGAGAATGGGAAGGGAAGGCCTATGCCTTAAAAAGTGTGTATACATACACCCCAAGCCAAAAGCTAGGGAGGGGGGTTCCGGGGGTTCTCTCCCGGAAAAAATTTTTAATTTAGAGATGAAATATGGTGCTTTTTAAGGATTTTACACTCACAAATGTAACTTAATAAGTAAGAAAATTTTAAAATAAATTATGTCTTAAAAGTATATAGTGCTAATATAAATAAAATTAGAAAGAATTAAAAAATAAGATAATTCTGACCTTAAAACAAGGGGGCTCTGCCCCCCACCCTTAGATCCGCCCCTGAGCTGTGTGTGTGGCATTAGACTATCCCGCCCAGTGTTGCCAGAACTGACCATTAGAATTGCACACACGCTGAAGCAAAAATACACAAAAATACGCACACCTTCACCACCACAAATATACATTATTAGTCGTCAAAATAATGGCTTCCTGAGACAAGAATGACTTTTATTTCACTTTATGTTAATAAGTTTATATAAAAATTGCGTGATCAAAACAGCACCCCTGAACATCAAATATTGTAATTTATTGAATACTAAAATAGTTACTTTCAATTTATACAAATATAGCATAATTATTTCACAGTTAAAGCAGACTAAAAGAAAAAGCTAAATAATTACCGTTAGATTTAGACATAAACGAGATAAATTGGAACTCCTGACAGAAATATTCTTCAATTGGCGGAGACTTCAAAAATACACAAAAATTACACAAAGGCATCACTACACAAAAATTACACACATCTGCCAGAATTACACACATTTGCTGTAATTACACACACATTGGCAATGTTGATCCCGTCTGCAGTCTAGTTGTGATGCTTGGAGCTGCAGCCTTACTGGCATATCTACCGTCACATAATAGAGACCCGGATATTTCAGCAGGCGCTAGATGCCGTGCCTGAAGTACGGAAACAGGCAGCCGATAAGGTCTAGACTAGCCCGTGCTTCAACAGCCGTGTCGCCTCTATGTGCAAGGCGCGAAAATAGCGTGCAGTGTTTCTGTCGCTGGCTTTTTCCTATGGGACTGTAAGCGGTGATTCTACTTTTTTAATTGCGGAAAGTGCGTAGTAAAGTCCAGTGCCTGCTTCTCTATTTTCGTTTTACGATTCCGGTAGGTATATTTTTACGTGACAACATTCTGAAAAAAATTTTTTTTGTTACTTTTTGAGGTGCTGCGAAACCATGTTTCTAAGGATGACATCTAAAAAACAAAAATAGAGAAGCTTAGTTTTAAATATGTTTTCTATTCGTAGATATAGAGATCGAATACACGTTTAGTAGTATCCTTTAAAAAAAAAAAATTAGTCGTAACACGATGCAGCAAACTTCATGCGCGTCACTTCCAAAAGGGCAACAGTTAAGACAACCCTTCAAATACACAGTCAAAAATTATGAAGAGCTGCGATTCCAAGGGCAACAATTAAGTTAAACCTTCAAATATACCACTTTCAGACAAAATCCTGAAGGGCTACACTTCCAACGTCAACAATTCAGTCGCCGCACATCTTCTGATATTCTGTACACCTGTATGGCTAGTGAAGATTCGCTGTTGAAGAAAGTCTTTACAATTGTAAGATTATTTGCAACTTTTTAGTTCACATTGCTACAAAAGCGTGTTTTTTTTTTTACGAACCTGACAGATGTTGTGCTGTTGCAAGTGTCTATAAAAATGTGTGTCGGTCGAATGTGGACGCCTTATACCCTCGCCCTTTTTATGTCCTAAATGCCATAATGGGAAGCTAAGTATATAAGTTGATGCGCTGCAGCGAGTTGGCATTACAACCTTCTTAGAAAACGGATAGCTCAAAAACCTTCTCCACGAAAAATTTACGTTCTTGTGCTACGTATCATGGTGGTGACGTGATTGGTTAAAGGGGATTGTTCCCTCTCAGATTGGTTTTCGGTTTTTCTTATAAATCAGGGAATAGACACATTGTTTTATTTTTTTCACGCTGACAAGGCATAGTTTATTGTTTCATTCACTTTTTGGAATCCATATGGCATTGTTTCTGTTAATGTTGCGGCCTCTGTAGTACACTCCCGTAAATAAAGCAATTATGCCTTTTCAGCTGTTTCCCGTTGCAAAATAATGAATATATTATGGTTCCAGCAATTACAGAAAATCGATTAAGTTTGTATCTATATGCCTTGTCGTGACAAAAATTTTGATACATCGACTGGAACAGAAGTTATCAAGAAAAACAGATAAATCCAAGGTGGTAGGGATCAATACCCCTTAAACTGTGTCGGACTTTATCGATGTCATACATACATATATACTTAGTACAAACATATACATACATACACATATGCATACAATCATACATACATACATACAGTCCAGTAACAAAGTCATAATAAGCACACAATGTGAATCCTTGGCTAAATTGAGGAAAAATTTTAAAAGTAAAATTTTATATAAATTTGTGTGTGTGTGTATATATATATATATATATATATATATATATATATATATATATATATATATATATATATAT
>PNEQ01008199.1:0-38584 GCA_003012365.1 Medauroidea extradentata
GTCATATCGTCGTACCAGGTCTAAGCAGAACTGCACAAACGTGAAAGGTAAGTATTCATTTCATATAACAAGCCCTCCACATATCGCTGCTCAATAACAGACATTGCTATAATTTTGATGTAGAATAAAACCAAATATGCGTAAAAATAACAAACGTGACGGGAGACAAATGAGATGCAGGTCGACCATTGCGTCTCAGAACATATTGTTACATCTACAGAATATATTGTTACTTGTACAGAACATATTGTTACTTCTACAGAACATATTGTTACTTCTACAGAACGTATTGTTACTTCTACAGAACATGTTGTTACACCTACAGAACATATTGTTGCTTCTACTGAACATATTGTTACTTCTACAAAACATATTGTTACTTCTACAGAACATATGGTTACTTCTACAGAACATATTGTTACTTCTACAGAACGTATTGTTACTTCTACAGAACATATTGTTACATCTACAGAACATATTGTTGCTTCTACTGAACATATTGTTACTTCTACAGAACATATTGTTACTTCTACAGAACATATTGTTACTTCTACAGAACATATTATTACATCTACAGAACATATTGTTGCTTCTACTGAACATATTGTTACTTCTACAGAACATATTGTTACATCTACAGAACATATGGTTACTTCTACAGAACATATGGTTACTTCTACAGAACATATTATTACATCTACAGAACATATTGTTGCTTCTACTGAACATATTGTTACTTCTACAGAACATATTGTTACTTCTACAGAACATATTGTTACTTCTACGGAACATATTGTTACTTGTACAGAACATATTGTTACTTCTACAGAACATATTGTTACTTCTACAGAACGTATTGTTACTTCTACAGAACATGTTGTTACACCTACAGAACATATTGTTGCTTCTACTGAACATATTGTTACTTCTACAGAACATATTGTTACTTCTACAGAACATATTGTTACATCTACAGAACATATTGTTGCTTCTAATGAACGTATTGTTACTTAAACAGAACATATTGTTACATCTACAGAACATATGGTTACTTCTACAGAACATATGGTTACTTCTACAGAACATATTGTTACTTCTACAGAACATATTGTTACTTGTACAGAACATATGGTTACTTCTACGGAATATATTGTTACTTCTACAGAACATATTGTTACTTCTACAGAACATATTGTTACTTCTACAGAACATATTGTTACTTCTACAGAACATATTATTACATCTACAGAACATATTGTTGCTTCTACTGAACATATTGTTACTTCTACAGAACATATTGTTACATCTACAGAACATATGGTTACTTCTACAGAACATATGGTTACTTCTACAGAACATATTGTTACCTCTACAGAACATATTATTGTTACATCTACAGAACATATTGTTACTTCTACAGAACATATTGTTATTTCTACATAACAGAATGTTGTTGTAACAATCAAGATAGTACCGACAAACAAATAGGACTTTTGACCGTATTTTAACAGAAGTATGGTACCTACATCATCATTCCTATTGAAAAATCATTGTGATATCAGAATAGGTTTGAGGACATACAGATAATTAATTAAAAATACTTTTCATTATTTTAATGTCCTTGGAAGTTGAATTTAAGAAAATCCTGCAACTGCTTCTTATGGATATGCGTGAACTCCACTCTGAAACCAAACTCTTCGATATTCTTATCAGGTTTGAGTGCTATTGAGGATTCATTGAAAACACACTTAGTCCCTTTTCATATCTTTAATTTTTGAATTTCTAAAAATCATTTCTTAGTGAGTGCCTACGGCGTAAGGGGAAGCCGCCCTCAAAATGTCATATGTATAGGTCCAGCGGTTCGGGCCATGCGTTGATGAGTCAGTGAATGAGTGGCTGGGACACTTTGTTTTAGTTTTAATTGTTTTTGAATTCTCTGTAGATTATTCTTTCATTTCATTTAATAAAACTGAAATGCAGTGGATAGAGATGGTGGTTAGGGAAAGGAATATTTCGCGAGTTCAACGACATGGTGTTATAATCCAATATCCTATTTATAGAGGGGTCGCGGTGGCCGAGTGGTCAGACCTCCCGCCTCCCACCAAGGCGATCCGTGTTCGATTCCCGGCGGGGTCGGTCTCCGGATTTTCGCACGTGGGAATAGTGCCGGACGATGCCGCTGGTCGGCGGGTATTCTCAGAGATCTTCCGTTTCCCCCGCCCATTAATTCCGGCGCTGCTCCATACTCACCTCATGTCACCGCTCACCAGCGCTAAAGACCTCGATGTTGATTGCTAACCAAAATCTCTCACTCACTCCTATTTATACCCACACGGAAAAAATAAATTTTGTGGCAGCTACAAAATAGTTTGTGGGTATTATTCACCCTGAAAAATTTATTTTGTGGTGATCACAAAAATAATTTGTTATCGCCACGAAACTTTTGTGGCCACTAATAAAATATTTTATAGCTACTACAAAATCATTTTGCAGGGAAGACTTTCTACAAAATTTTTCCTGACAGTGCACGCTCCGATCATATGTCCACTATATAGCTGTTACTCGCTGGAACAACAGACGATGAACGAATAGACGAGGCTCGAGTATGCATACGATAGTGGATTCTAACTTGTCGGTCATTGAACTAGCGAATTATTCCTTTACCTAATGACGGTTTATCGCGGGAAAACTTGACTGTTTGCTGGGTTTCAACACACGTTCAGCTTACCAGAAGACGACTGGTTTTCGCTTGTACGTGGAGCTGTTACCCTATTTGACTGAGCCAATAAGAACCCTGCTATTGTAATGTGTTATGCCTATTATTGGTCTGCAGACAGCTATGTAGTGTCAGACGTATATCACTCAATCATACATGCCGCAAGAAACCACGGTATTTTCAAGGGTATGACTGGATTCAGTTTCTTGGACCTACCCCATTGTAAATTGAATGAGTGTCAAAGAAAACTAAACAAATAAAAGCTAAACCATAAAATAAGCAGAGTATGCTTAGTCAGCAAGATATATACACAACAAGAAATTCCAAGATGGAATCGGGTCAAATAAAAACAAGGAACAAACAAATAATAAATGAAATTAATAACAAATAAAAAAAACCAAATAACATGCGACACAACGATGAGGCGAAACAACAAACACAGTAGATATCAGACACGAACAGAAAAATAACAAAAGAACACAACCAGTAGACGAGACAAAACGCAACAGAGCATACTCTGCTTATGTTATGGTTTTATTTTATTTGTTTAGTTTTCTTTGACAGTCGTTCAATTTTGCAATGGAGTACGTCCAAGAAACTGAATCTAGTCATGAACTGCCATTGCACAGTTCTTTCAAAGATCATTTTCAAGGGTATGTTGACACAAAACATTTTCTCGATATACCATCATCTCTAGCAATGGATTACGTCCAGAGACCCAGAAATGTGGTGGGTTCAACGACCAGCTGACTGGACTGCATAGTCCTGTATACACTATGTCCTCAGCTACTTGTACATTGTCTACTGCTACATTGAGTGGATAGTTGTACATGTGACAAGGTAGCGCGGCAGTTAGGTCTCCACTTGGTCCACGGTTCTCAAGAACGAATTTAATACAGAGACCAAATTGTGAAACTAAAAAATATTATGTTACAAAAATTCAAATTCTAACTGTTCTTTAAATAAACGCGCAAAATTTTCGGTTCTTTAATCATTGACCCTACCAACATTGTAATAAAATCCAAAATATTTTATAATAATAATAACAACAATACTACTTTATTAATGGTACAGTTAAGGCGATGTCGCCTTGTTTTTTACACTGGACCATAAGAATTTATGTCTACAGTTTACAATTACTTTATGTCATTTCAAACTTAAATCTAATCCAATACTAATAACTTTGACGTTAGTTATTTGTGATTTGTAGAGTGTCAGCCCGGGAACTGTAGACACGGAGATGATTGCTGGAATTGGCATCCCTGAGGAATATCTGAACTCCGTCCCCATGCTGAAACCAGATGACATTGCAGGCGCTGTCGTCTATACTTTGTCGACACCTTCTCGCGTACAGGTATGGTTATTACCCTTATGTGCGTCAAGTATTTACTCTTAAATACAGGGTGAGTCAGGACAGAGCGTGTTTATTGTGTGTAATGAAAGCTTGTGAACATGTAAGCCCAAAATGAATTTCGGATTACATCTTAAAGTAATTTAGGGTGTAAGGAATTTAAACGCCGAATTATCGAGGGACAATTCTTTATGACAAAAATAAGAAAATAGTATATTGGACACATTGTAGCCAAATGAATACTAAAGGACTTAAGAGCTCTTAAAAATCATGCTGAGAAATAGTATTTTGTCAGATATGTTTGGAGTTAATTAATTATAAATTAGTTGTAATAATTAATAACATCTGTGCCGATGGCGCAGTTCAGGCGTTATCAGCTTTTATTTTTCGTAAATATGGTAATACAATTTGGCTTTGCACAAATCGTAAAAAATGTTTGTTGTTTTTTTGCGACGAGAAAAAATCTCACGAATTTTTTAAACAACGCAACACAATTTTCATACATTTGAAGTAAACACAATGAGTTCCGAAAAGTTTTTTTTCTTGCGGATTGACGATGATGAAGTGATTCTGTGTTCATAGCCATTTTGGTTTATATGTTTACTTGGTTGAATTTGGCGACATGTTTTTAAACTGGATCACACGGTGTATTTATCTGAGAGTTCGCGTGCAAGTACAAATAAATTCCCCGGCAGAAGTAGCACTTTTTGCCTAAATGTAAAATCTTGTATTGTTGTCACTGCAGTACTTGTGCGAATGTTTCTTATAAACGGCGCATTTTGGACGTACGCTTCATGAAGATCATGTTTGTTTCTTTATATTTATTGCTCAAATAAATGACACGGAATGTTCGCAGGCCCTGGTGAAAGTAATTGTACAAAAAGAAAAAAATAGTAATTTTTTATATTTTGCCAAAATTATTTTTTTCCAACTTCGACTTTCACTGACTCTTAACTTTCTTTATATATTTACTTGGCTACAAAGTGTGGATTTACGTTTTCAAGAGTAACCACCACACAAAGTTGAGCGTTTAAATTCCTCACAACCCGTGTAGTAGGAGTAAATCTGCCATGAAAATCGACTTTAAATCAATTTGTTCTCGAAATATAATTTAAAGAGCTTCAGGACATTACATTAAACAACAAAATTCTGAACTGTTCCTTAATAGTGTAAGAACAGATTTTCTTTAAGGAACTGTATTTAAATAAATGTAATTTAAATTCGAATTTCACAAAAGTGTTCCTCCCACTGTACCTACGTAAGGAACACTCGAAGTCTCATATTGAATTTATCTTTTATAAGCTAACCACACACCAGTTTACACACTTCATTATGACACATCCTGTATAACTCACAAGCATATACTTATTATGTGTAATGTGTTGTTACAGGTCCACGAGATTACGATTCAACCAGTTGGAGAAATGTGAATTTGAACTGGTCAGTTTGAAAGTTCATCAGATCTCGTCGAAACTTCGAGACACAATTATTCATAAATTATAAATCACAGAACAATAAGACATCTTAAACCTAACCACTGATATTTTTAGAATCTTTGTGATGTGTAACAAAAATACTCATTAAAGTAGTTTCCAGTATAATGCTTAAGCAATTCTAATGAATTAACTTCATAGTCCAACCACGTTAATAATTTTCTTTTAATTCATTCGCCCAATAACATTTCAACGTATCACCTTTTTATATATTTGTGTTAACATGGGCATTATTCTTAATTCCTAGGTCTAGGTGTTAGTGTAAATTAAGGCGAGTATTCAGAATAAGTGTAAACAGGAATTTTCGACAGTTACAAGAGAGCTTTCTCTTTTGAATTCTCCATAGAACAACACTGTAAAATAACACACTGTTAAAAGTCCTATTTAGAATTTTTGTTCTGTTTTAAATATCACTCAAATGACAATGCAGTTGAAGTACACTTATCAAACAAGTTTCTTTCGAGAGCCCTGAGATGTGCATGATTTGTTCTCAGGTTTGTGCTCCTCAGTCCAAGTGACATGGAAGATATTTTGTTTCTAATCTTCACCCATTCAAGTTTCGCCCCAACCCCTTTCCAGAAACCAGTAACTCAAAAAAATACATTTTTAATATTCAATAATTTACCCGTAATATCTGAGTATGTATATATATATATAATATATATGAAAAAATATATATAATATATATATATATATAATAGTCCACGACACGAAGACCAACAGACTACTGCTCAAGAAACCTAAGTGTGTCCTCGAAAAATATGTGAACTACAGCCGCCCTCCTCTCTGGCATACCTCACCCTCCTACTCTCTTTTGCTCGCTACACACTCTCAACCAATAGCGAGCACGAAGCCTGGCCGTCGCGGCAAGCACTGTGTACAGTCTCGTCCAGGTCCGCGCATCTATAAGCTACATCTAGAGATACGAAATTTCGCGAAAATATTTTTGCAGCACTTTGTTTCAGTGCCTTACGTGCGCACCTGCATCTCTGCTATGTGGTCAGTGATTGGATGCCATAACACCCAGCGCCTTGAGATTAAACCCGCAAATCACAGACGTGATGTGTCGCAGTCGTCCGTGTACTGATTGGCACAGTCAAATGAATAACGACTCTGCACAAAAGATTCCTGTCAATAGCCATGAAGTTGAGCTGTTGACATTACAATTATTGCCTAATTTAGTCCCGTTTTTTTATTACAATCGATCGGAGGTTGAAAAAAAAAGTGACTCCCGTACTTATCAGAATTAGTCTCATTAGATAATGTGGTAGGTACAACCTTTATAGTCAAAAATATTTCCTTCTCTTACGTTAGTAAGTTACCTATACAAGTTTAAATGATAAGCATTTTCTGTAAATCTCTATAACTACATAGCATAAATTCTTGAACAGAATAGAAAGATTTGCCAATTAAATATATATTGATTTGTTTTTAAAAAACCTGAAAATTTACAGTTGCCATATTTTTACTTTATACTTAATTTTAAGTTTCAGTCCAGAATAATAAACATCTTTCCAAGAATGATATTCTGTATTGCTTGGTTTGGGGGTTAGTGCTGTTTCTGTTGTCATAACTATGCACATGTTTTATCTCAGAACTATCAATGTTTTTGTTGGCAAAAATTAAGAGATGATAAACATACAAACATGGAAGAGTTAGAATCTTTAATTTATTAAATATAGGTTTGCATGAGCTGTTATATTCACAGCTATCTATAATCCTTATAATTCTTTTCTTGTTACCATCGGCGCAACCTTGCTCGATACGCCTGGGGTGGAAAGCGACGGTAGGTACAGCATGTTCACATAATGTGAGTACTTTTGAATATTTGGTGACTTTTATTCTTTTAAACAATTTGTATTTGTCTGCCACTTTTTAATAGTAACCTAGTACAGTACGTAAAAGTAAATGTTTATAGATCGCTCCGTACTCACATCTTAATGTATGATGCTGTAATAAAAATGAATATTTTTTAAATTTAACGTGTGAGATGAAAAAGCAAAACATTCCATATTTGACCGAAAATTAAATTAGCTAACCCTTTACATGTAGCTTAACAGATTAAGATAAAAGAAATAAAGGATTCCATGATATTTTACATTGCTGTAGGACTTTCTAATTTAAAGTGAGTATAGTAAAAATAAAACATTCCTAGGTATGACAGTATATCGCGAACATTCCTTTTGCCAACATACCCTTGAAAACATCGTAGTTTCTCGCAACATGTATGATTCGATGATGTACGCCTGCACAACGTAGCTGTCTGCTGACCAATAATAGACTTCAATTATTACAATACCGGGGTTCTTATTGGCTCAGTCAAATAAGGTAAAATCTCCAGGTTCAAATAAAAGCCAGTGAGCATTTGATAAGCTGAACATACGTTTAAACCCAGCAAAATGTCAAGTTTTCCCGCGATAAACCACCATCTCTAAATGGTCCCTTCTTTACCTGAGCACTGATTGGCTATTTTCTGCAAGAGTTGCAACGGTAGTGTTTCTTTTGTTTATGTATTCTAAAGCATTGTGAATGATCGACAGTAACGTAGTAAATGTTTGATAAATATAGCGTAGGTATGATGGCATAGAACATAGTCTTCTTGTAATCAACAGCACTTGTATTATGAAAACAAGTCTGTAAATTATAGTATTATTGAACTTCAAAGTACTGTTTACTCGCTGAGTTAAAAAAGGAAATCATTCCTGCAGCTTTGAAAGCATATAACTTTTCGTATATAAAAGGTATCGTGTTTGTCAGGTAATGTTCAATTTCCTTAAACAAATTTCAAACTGTAAATTTCCCAATCAAACTATAGTTTAGAGGCAAAACCGTTTATCCCTTTTTCCCGAAAGTTGATGGAAGAGGAATCTTTACCTTCTTCCTCAAACCCGTTCAATATTTTTCTACACAAGGCACTCTTCTAAAAGCGCTCACTTCACCACGATGAGTCTGTTGTGCAGTTGTTCCGCTCTGCTCGGGGCGTTACAGGGCGTGACGTTCTCTCAAGGTCAAGGTCACACCACAGAGGAAGTGGCTTGTTATCTCTGCCCCCCTCCACCCTTCATTAGAACGCAAGCATTGACCACACCCAAGCCCATCAGCACTTCATACACTCACATCTATTCAGCTCTTCAAACACGTTTGTGCTCGTAAATAGGTTTTTTTACGAAGCTATTCAAGGTCTATAGAGTACCAGGTCGTCTCATGCGAGTATTATGCGGTCATTGGCTAGTGGAAGCGTGACGTAACCCAGAGACCCAAACAACGCAGGAACTCAAATAATATACGTGTTTTCAATGGACTTTGGAATTCGTAAAGTTATTACACATCAATTGTAAACATCAGTGTAAGAGTCAAACTTTAGAAATTAATCCGTCACTTCAGTGTAAATTAAAGGTTCGGAGAAATTAATGAACATATCTTAAGACGAAAGTAATGGAGTGTTTCAGTTATAGGAATATACAATACGAAGCCTTTGAGTGAATTTGTGTGAACAGACGAAATAATTGTAGCTCTTTGGTAATTATTTTTGTTACAAATTTGTACATCTTGCTTCTCTGGCCAGCAATTCATACCTTGTTTGGTTATTGCATATTTGACACATAACCCAAATGGAGCAATGTCTCTATTAATGTGTGTAGGCCCTACATAGTTTAAAAAAAAAAAAGATGTTTACGCAATAAATAAGTGTCATTAATATGAATAATTGCTTCTACTGTGTAATATTAATTTCGTATCAGTCAAGTTATTTATGGTGAAAAGTTGTAATATTTTGTCATATTTACTGTGAAAAATATACATAAGGTTTCCCATGCACTGTGTAGTGACTTGAAATGCAGTTTTCTGTCAGTTTAAACATCGGGGTGTATTTAAAATTATGTCGCAGTAAAATGGAAAGAAATAAAGTGCAGTTTTGTGTACAGTAGCATAAACACAAAAGTTTATTTTATATAATGGTGCATAGGTTTTTTATTTATTTTTTTTTCTGAATATTTTTTGCAAATATTCTTATTTATTTTAATGCGCTTTCGGTTTCACTTTGCATGAAGATAAGTTTTTTTTTTTTTTTTTTTTTTTACAAAAAATGAGACTCTCATTTGGGAAACCGAAAGATACATAAGCGTGCTACCAGTTTAAATATACCGTACTAAATACGTGCAGTGTCCGGACTTGCTTTAGTCTTTTGTAAACTATTTGAACACAAAGCAACAGTGCATCGAGTTCCAGGCATTTTTCTCAGAAAATCTCAAACTTCTCCTCACAAACACAATTGTTTACATTCCGAGGTCTCTAGCATGGTCATATAATTACATGTCTGGACGGTAGCTTATCTACCAATGTAATGGACGACTTGAAAAGAGGCGGAGCTCCACTCAGGTGTGGGATACATTTAATACCTCCATGGATACCGCAACCAAACACCACCTTCATTTAGGTGCTTGGCTTCACATGTCCCGGACGAGATTCATGTCAAGAAACTTGATTATTTGTTTGTAATTTGCCGCTTTTTCAGGTAAACATTGATCTTATGCAATTGCGTATCTTAACCCACAAATTTTAAACTAATATTTTTTACCCTCGTGTGCAAGTCTATGAGTGCAGAAATGTTTTGGTTTCTGCCATTACCAACTAACAAATCAGCATGTTTGTAAACAAGCATTGTTTCCCACAGTACTCTCCCCGTGCGATGTGACGTCAGAGGGCGTGTACCTCAAGTCGTCCATTGAGTTGACAACTTTATGACTGAAATCTCCAGTAGTAACGAAGTGCTGTTTTAACAATGCAATATGGCATCGTGCTACCAGTGCTCCTAGCGGATATGACTCTAACATGTTGCTCGTACTTCCATTCATCGCAATGTTAAAACAACACCAGAGTACCAGTGGCGCCAATCAGTCATGCGAGGGTCAATTTTAAACCCCAAGTGTCCTAAGACCGTAGTTAAGACACCATGTTAATTAAAAACACCGTTTTGAAACGTTCCAACGTAGCAGCTTGTTAGGAGAAAATGTTTTTTAAGAAATACTACACAACGTGCGTTCAAAATCTTTATCTACGAAAAAAAAAAATTCATTTCAAAGTATGCTTCTACTTTTTTGTTTTCTAGGTATCATGCTTAGAAACATGTTTTCAGGGCACCTCAATATGTCAAAAACCGTTTATTTTAAAGACTGTTGTCACGTAAATAATACCGGCCGGAATCGTAAAACAAAAACAAAGAGGCATACGCTGGACTTTACGAAGTACTTGTCATAAACAAAATAATAATATGGTCTCCTCTCAAAGTCTCATAGGTAGGGACTGGAAAATTTCGCGAATTCAACGACCTGCAGGCTATCCATTAAACTATGCATACTCAGGTCCCGACTATTTGTCCACTAGCCGCTACTCAGTGGAACAACAGCCAATGAACGAATAGTCGGGGCTTGAGTATGCATAAGATTCTATCTAGCCTCCAGGTCATTGAATTCGCGAAATTTTCCAGTCCCTACAGCCAACGACCGAAACACTACTTCGTTTTCGCGCCCTGCGCATATAAAGGCGACATGCTTGTTGATACACGAGCCAGTTTGGACCTAATCGTCTGCCAGTTTCCGTTCCTCAGACGTGGCTTCTAACTCCCACTGTATAGAGGGGAAAATGCTTTTGTATTGTCAACTTCATGTAACTTCATTTTCTCTAAAGCTCTGTGATTGGCCAGTAGCCCCCTCTTCCTGATACAGCGCCTCAAGCGGCGGAAATGGTCTCTTTCCAAACCTTTAATCCTGAACTTTATAATCTGTAGTAGAACCAACCGTATTTTAGCGTTATATGTATTCCACGGTACTGTGGAAGGTTAACCAAGGTACTTCATCTATTCAGACCGGCGGACTTAAAATACGCTTCAGTATAATCGTCGGTTAGAGGCTTATATGCACTCACGCTGCAATCAAAAATTAAAGAAAAATCTGATATAGGTCATTCGGGATAGGGTGAGCCGTTGCTGTATACAATGCGATATTAACTCTAGTTACCTTACTGCTTGTATGGTTGGCAGCGAAACTGCACATAGTTCAGTGTATTTTCCTGTTTAAATAATACAATTCTGAAAAAAAAAAAAAAGTAACCAGAATCGACATTATTGTATTTTATATAATTAATGAAACTTTTCATCAAACTGTATAGATTACTGCCGACTGCGCAATTTTGTCTTACACGCGCTAACATCAAGTCCAAAGAGGTAAACATTTCCCGTCGTTAGCCTTTACACACGGAAATATACGAAATGGCTAAAAATAGAATTTCAGCAGGAATTTTTTGATTGCTCACGTTATCCTGAACCGCCTATGTATAGATAGATGTTTGGATATTTCCATCACCGGCGTCGGCGCTTCATATGTCTACATCTTAGAAACCCAGGGTTTGCAGACTAAGGCGGCAAAAGTCTAGCAATTTTACAGATAATGCGTACTTTATTGACATTACTACGGTTAAGGCTTCTCTCTTTAGTTTAGCAGTTGTTTCCAAACTATTTTTTAACGCAAATTAATACATAGGCCTATATCAAAAAAATTCTTTCTCGCAGTTTTAACACTTATATGCCATCGTTTGTATCTGAAATTTTCTGTTGCAATACACGAAACAGAATTTTTTTAGATTTTTGCCCCTGTAATAGCACATATTTTGTTGTCAAAATAAGCCAAAATTAAGAAAATATTTTTTTTGCTTGCAAACGGTAAATTACATTTAAAAAACGCTCTTGCAAATTTATGTATCGTATAACTGTTCACAGTTTCAAATTTTTTCAAAGCGTTTGGTTAAAAAATATTTACGTTATTTGCAATTGTTTGAAATAAATGAAAGATCCTGGCCTTAATCTGTTTAGTTGATGACGTATCCCTACACGTGACTGTATGTTACATTCAACATATTAATTCGTGTTTGTATTTATGTGACTCTGTATGCATGTTTGTAGGTCAAAATAATGAAATGTTACACAACCTTTTTATTTTGTTTTATTTATTTTTAGTATTTTACGATGTTTGCAATATTTTTGCGGTTAAGTGGCACACAGTACCATGTGGCTTTAATTTCGCTTCATTAAGAACTTCATTATTATTATTATTATTATTATTAATTACGACCAAGCGGATGACCGTCATGAAAAAAGGTATAATATTTTTCTTAATGTTTAAATCTGTCCGGACGTTACAATTCGAACTGTTATTAACACAGCATTTATACGAAGACGGTGTTACACTATATAATATTTGCTAGACGTAGAATATAAAGGTAAGTTATACATATTTTTGTAGTTTTTCTGTAAATTACATCATCCAGCTTATGCGATCCTTAGAACTCTTTATTGACAAGAATAATTAACATCAGACGTGGCAATTCAAACAGCCATGTGCGTCCTGTAACATTATTTAAGTAATAAAAGACACAAGCACATGTTGTACAATTACTGTAATAATATTCATTCCTCAGTATTGTTATACGCAACATAGAATTCTTGAACATTTCAGAAATGTAACTGTGGACTTGCAGGCTGGCCTCCTGCAGTACAACTCCTTCATCAGACTGGATATATCGTTATCTCGTGAACCTGGAACAAAACATACGCCGTTATCAGAAGGTAAAGATATGATCACAGGATCAGAACTGACAAAAAAAAGCCAAGTTCCATAATTTTGTTATAATGTGCAGACAGCAAACAAGTTTGTGGTTTTCGGTAGTATCTTTGTTGTTCTTAAAACATATGTACTGTAGAAGTAATATTTTGTTCTACTGAAGTATCAAAATGATCTTTAGAAGACACGATCTGTTCTGTAGAAGTAACGATATATTCCATAGAAGTAACTATGTGTTCCAGAGAAGTAAAGATGTATTCTGTAGAAGATCTGTTCTGCAGTAGTAACAATATGTTTTGTAAAAGAAAGAAAATACTTGCTGCTTCTACACTATATAATGTTTCTTCAGCGTGACAAACTATTGCACAAAAAGCCAATTCAAATAGTACTGGTAGCCAAACTGCATTGTTGTCTGGTTATAAACAGGATGATGGTACATACAATACTGTCTCTTCTCAATGCGAGAGCTTGAAGCACAAACATAGAGAGACAGAGAGGATGGTTGTAATGGTCAACTATCAGTGATGTACCTGCACACGTTGAGGTGTCGACAATGTATATATAACAGCGTCAGATATGTCCTCTGGCGACAGCAGGTTATATTTCTTCAGAGTTTCCTCAGGCAGGTCGCGTAAAGTCCCTAGTTCCGTCCTCGTCCCTCCTGGGCTGATGCTCTGCGAGATACAACACAAACATTCTTAATACAAGTCCTCGCTATTTTACCAGTTGAAGACAGTAAAAAAGAAACGCTTAAAGGATTACGCCGATGCATGCACGGGAAAAATATTCTGTGGCAGCTATATAATATTTTGTGGGTATTTACCCTGTAAAGTTTCTGTTGAGGTCACTACAAAAACGTTATGTTGCCACCATTAAAGTATTGTGGCCCACACAATATTATTTTGTACCTAGTCACTACATAACAATTTTACCGGGAAAACTTCCTACTAAACTGGCGCGGTGTTTCGACGTAGTGTATTTAAGGGCGCGATCTACCGCAATTTTCATCACCACTTTTTATTTTTTGTTTGTACCAGGTATTTTTTTCTTATTTTAAACACAAAATGTGACTATTTTTGGCTCTTATGCAATGTCTTTATCTCTCATAGTTTTCGCGTAATCGCTTGTTAAAGTCATATTTTGCATGTTTCCGTTTTAACGACTACACTAAAACCAACTCATATAACAAACTCAAAAAAATCACAGTGAATAAAGACATTGCAGGCTACAATATCATGCTCATTAAAATAAAGAATACGAATTATTTGTATTAAAAGTATTGAAATTTTTAAATTTTTATTTTCAGTTTCAGCATTTTTTTAAAAATAAAAATAACTTTTATTCTTTATTTTTATGAGCGTGACATTGTAGCCTGCAATGTCTTTATCCACAGTAATTTTTTTGAGTTTGGTATATCAGTTGGTTTTAGTGTAGTCGTTAAAACGGAAACATGCAAAATATGACTTTAACAAGCCATTACGCGAAAACTATGAGATGTATAAAAATTTTATAAGATCCAAATATAGTCACATTTTGTGTCTAAAATAAGAAAAAAATATCTGGTACAAATAAAAAATTTAAAATTGTTAATGAAAATTGTGGTAGACTGCGCCCTTAACATTCGTTTATTAGCTTCATCTGTGAAGTTCGGATTATTAAAAATTTTTGTACACGTATTAATAATCGATAACAATGTAAGAATTACATAGATATGAATGGTATTCCCACCTATTTTGAAAAATTTCATCTGTAATCTTTTCAGTTCAAAGCATAGGATGCTCTCTACTTACATTTCATATTATTCTAACTATTCAAATAGGTATCAATACAAAATTCAAGATATCTTATATCAATTCGTACCACGCTTTTTTAAAAAATTAAAGTAATTTTTTCGGTCAGTGAATTTATTCTTGTTTAAGTTTTCTAAAAAAAAAAAAAAAAAATAATATTAATAATAAAAATTAAGTTAACTTATACTGAATTGTGGGACATCTTACCACTGTTTGACAAAACCTTTATATGTAAAGATTATTTTTAACATTGCTACTGCTGCGAAAAGTTTTTTTAAAACATATTTTTTGTATTGTAATTTTAAGATATAACCTTCACTGTTAAAGAGAGAAAGCATGTCGTTATGTCAAACGAATGCATTTATATTTCCTTTTTGAGAATACACTAGAAGACATTCCAAAAATTCGTATTGATATGGGGAAATAAATATTTACTAGTGTTAAAGAAATATTCCGTTACCAGAATAAAACACCAAACGAAACATACCTGATTTGGTTGATTGAACAAAACACGTAATTTATGTAGCAAAGTACTTACATCTGACAGTTAAAATATTATGTTTACGCAAATGTAAATGAAATTGAAAATCACAACGTTTGCAATTCTTGCTTAGCGGAATTTTTGTTTGTTGATTTATTAATCTTAAACACCACGAGTTTCGGCTCATAAATTGTTAATAAAGCCGCAAAAATAAATGGTATTACATTTTCAAATTTAATTGTAACAGTGTTTTATTGTTATTGAGTGTCATAATTTAATAATTACCAAATTTACGTAATAACCTAATGGAGTTAGCGCTAACAATAGCTACAATCAATTTATGCCGTAAATCGCACAAAAAGCAAATCAGCTTGACCTCGGTATACGTCTAATGCTCCATATGTACTTTCCTCTCATCTCTGATTTTAGACATCTAAACTCCTAGATATTATTACTACGAAGTGAAGACAAACGACGCTATGAATAACTTTAGAACTAGAGGTACATATTAAAAGGAAATAACGTACCGTTATCCTTATCTTGGACTTGGCCTGACTCAGTTCCTTCCTGAGTCCTTCACTCAGAGCTGTGACTGCATACTTGGTGCTGGAGTACATGTTTATTCCAGGGTAGTCTAATATTGAGTGGCCGACGATACTATAACACATAGAGCATAATAACAAAATTATTGTTCTTCACGCTGTGCATGCTCTGAAATAATATCAATGTTACCTTGATTCAGGCGTAAAATCACCTTGCAGTTAGAATTATCATTAGCAATATTCAACAGTAAGCATAATCTATGCTACTCAAAAATGTAAAAAAAAAAAATGATGTTATTTTGTGTACATGTATGTGTTGTACACCTAACATACCAATTTACACCTGTGATTGTAACCTTCTGTGATGATTAATATACAACATTTACTACCGTTTGTAAAAGGCCGCGGTGGCCGAATGACCAGCCGACCCCCATGGCTCAGTTGGCCGACGATATTTAAAATGCGTTTAAGTACAGCATTTTATAATGACACTCGGGATTGTGTGTTTCAGAAATGCCTGACATCTTAACAATTTTTCTACCTACCTCTTTGCCCAAGATTTCTAATATTGAATCAATGGTGAACTTAAATTATTTTCAAACTGGTTTCTTCTAAACAAAATTTTCTTCAAAATTACTCTATCAAACGGAAAGCTTAACACCATAAATTCCGGAATGCATTCAGGCAGTTGAGAAACTTTGTAATTGTTTTTATATTTTTTAAGAATAATATAAATAACTTAATTTTGAAATGTGCAGTTTACAAAAAAAATTTGAGAAGATTTTTTTAAAATATGATCGCAATGTTTTCTCAAAAAAGAAAATAACTTTTGTTGGTCCGTGTTAATTTATTTGGAATAATTATTTAAAGTTGTAGAATATTTCAGGAGGAATAGCAACGCAACGTACTGGTAAAAATTAAAGCATACTGCATGAGTTGTCAGTATCAGACATTCACGCTACTCAAATAGATAAGAACAGGACTTTGAAGTGCAAGTCACCAGAGCAAGGCAGCACTATGAAGTACGGTGAGATAAGTAAACGGACAGAATTATACGAAAATCCAAGTGTAAACAAAGATAATATGCGACGACGTCTTTATGATAAACAAGAAACAGTAAACACTACACTCTGTGAATTCGAAATAAAGTTACACCAGTTGTTCAGAATTTGTTCAGATATAATTTTAAGGCTCAAGAGGTAGATATCTACAAAATTCGCGTTAATCTTTGGCATCAGGCTGGACTTCGTTTCTCTGTACATACCTGAATTCAGTCAGAGATTTCGTTTGAGACAAGACTTTATGAGTAATTATTTTATGACTGTGGCCGTGTTATAGGTAGGACCACAAAAATTTCTCAAAAGAATCTTGCCTCACTGTGTTTCAGTGACTCACGTGCACGTATGCAGTTGTGCTTCATGGTTATTGGCAGCGTGTTTATGTGATGTGACGTCCCTCATTTGACTGTACAAATCACAATAAGGTTTATACGACACCACATGTCTGTGATTTGCGGTTATAATTCGAAGACATGTGAGAGCTGAAACATCCATTCACTGACCATAAAATCGACAGGTACAGCAATGATACTCCGGCAGCTTTGAGAAGTTACGATGTGGGGAAGCAGCAGTAAACCTGTGCCGCACTAAGGGAAACCTGCTGTTTGATGCTGATGTAATTAATGCACCCGATTGACCCAGAAAGGGGAAATTAAGGAGCGGGTTGTAGTATGTGTGAAGCCCTTGCCCCTGGTCAGGTGCGGCGAGAGGGAGCGGTCTGCAGCAATTTTCATCACCGTGCTTATATTTTTATATTTGTACCAGTAATTTTTTTCTTGATTTAGACACAGTGTGACTTAAAATTTTCTCTTTTGCAAACATTTTTTATCTCGCGTAGTTTTTACGTCAAAATTTGCATGTTTCCGTTTTAAGGACGACACTAAAAATAAATTACTTACCAAACTGAAAACATTCACAATGAATAACGATGTTGTAGGCTACAAATTCAGCTATGCTAAATCACAAAATAAAAAAGTTTTATATTTAAAAAAAATATTGAATTTTTTAAATTTTTATTTTAAATTTAAGCATTTTTATTTACACAAAAAACATTTTTATTCTTTATATATATATATATATATATATATATATATATATATATATATATATATATATATGTGACATTGTAACCTGCGGCGTATTTATCCACTGTGAATTTTTCAGTTCGGCATCTCAGTTGGTTTTAGTGTAGTCCTTAAAACGGAAATATGCAAATTTTGACTTTAACAAACCATTAGGCGAAACCTGTGAGAGATTAACAAATTTTATAAGAGACAAAGTTAGTTACGTTTAGTGCCTAACATAAGAAAAAAAATGTGCTTAAAATAAGAAAAAAAATCTGGTACAAAAAAAAACATGGTGATGAAAATAGCTGTATACCGCCCCCTTAAGTTGGTGCTGCTGCACTTAGACCCTGCAGGCATGCCTGCTCTAGAGGAGTTTACCTGGCTAGGCCAGGAGATGAAACAGCGGAGAGGACCTTCCTGCTGGTTGGAACACTTGAATTTTGTTTCCTTTGAACTGACAGCTGATCTGGAAGTTCTGACGACGATGGTGATCGTCGATGACTTCTGACTGTGTAGGTCGACGAGATGACGCCAGGTACGTAGTCTGAAGAGACATGGTGAGTTGACTTGGTCGCCGACGTATGTGGAGAACTGGGAGAAGGTGAAGAATGCTTGAGGCAACGAAGCGAGTCTCTGGTCTGCATGTTGGCTTCTCACGTTAACACCTTCCCTTTCTTATTTGCACGAACGCGCACTATGAACGGTGTCTATGTCGTGGTACGTTAGGTGTAATATGCCACTGTGGTTGGTGGCCGTTTAGCAGTAGAGAGGGTCTTGGAAACACAGAAGTGTTGGGTTGTCAATGTTTGTTGAGTGGAAACTTGACACTGTTTATGTTGGCTTAGGAACTAAAAAAAATTAGGCCTTTTGTACTTCCAAATGTCTTCGGTATTGTAGCAACCCAGTCTACGGACGAGAGGATTTGGGTGGTTTACAGTAGATTTATAGAAGGCAGTAGCCTGATTCAATATTGTATACATGATCGTATTAATGGAGAGTTCTTTGTTTAGTGGAGTTGTAGTCACATATCTGGGTACGTGTGCTACTCTTAGGAGAGCCTTGTTTTTCACGACTTGTAGCTTTCACATATGCATTTTAGCTGCATAGCTCTAGGCAGGGGCTGCGTATGTCATTATTGGGTGAATGCAGGCTGTGTACAGGATTTTGCCACTGTGTGGTGACATTGGGCTTTTTACATTTATGAGTGGGTATATCTTAGCCATTTTGGAGTAAGCAGCAGAGACTTTGGTTGTCATATGTCTGCGCCAGGTGAGTCTCGAGTCCATGTATACATCCAGATACTTTACAGTGAATTGGTACTCAATGTCTGTCCAAAAAAGTTGTGGTTATCGTATATTACAGGGTATTTTGCACCTCGCAAAAATAATTGCTCCTGATTTTGTTACGTTTACAGCCGTTCTCTAGTCTGTACACCATTGTTGAAACATGTCAAGCGCTTCTTGTACTATACGCACAGCCAGGTATGCTCTTTGCTCTTGTTGAGCTGGCGAACAGCATGGTGTCATCTGCGTAACAGGCTGTGTGTGGTCTCTGGACACTACATGGAAGTCATGGACGTAGATGTTGAAGAGTGTGAGGCCGAGGATGCCACCTTCTGAGACTCCAGCCCTGATATCCCTTACTTTAAATTTTTCTCATGGAATGTGAGTAAAGAAGGTTCTTGCATGTACATATGAGGCTACGAGGTGGATGTAGCTGTCAGGCAAACTGATGGCGTGAAGCTTATAGAGAAGGCCTTCGTGCCAAACTCTGTCAAATGCCTTCTCAATGTCGAGAAAGACAGCTGCTGTGTACAGTCGCTTGTCGAAGGCATTGGTAATATGTTCTGTTATTATTGTATGTTGATGTGTTGTTGAATGTTTACTTCTGAAGCCAAACTGATAGTTAGGTAGAATGTGATGACTGTCGATGTGTACTTGTAGTCTGTTGTGTAGCAGCTTCTCGGCAACTTTGGACAGTGAACTGAGGAGGCTAATGGGCCTATAGTTCTGTGGAAGTGTTGCATCATTTCCTTGTTTAGAGAGCAGAATAAGTTAGGCAGATTTCCAAAATGAGGGCCAGGTTGTAGTACGGAAGATACCATGAATGCACGCTGTTATAATCGAGACCCTTTGGTCTTGTGTTTTAGTATACCATCCTCACCTGGAAACTATTGGTGTTGACTTTCCTGATTGTTTGTTTGATTTTCCTGTCTGTTGTATATTGTGGTTCTTGTTGGGGTGGTTGCAGTATAATAATTGCTTCACGTTGTTGTCGATTGTCATAGTGATTTAAAAAGACGAGGGGTTTTCATTTGGTTGAAATGCAGTTTCAAGTGTTACTACAGTAAATAGGCTTTTTATTAGGGTGAGCTGGTAGTACTGTTAAGTGTTAAGTCACGGAGTGGGGGAATGATGATAGCATCTCTTGTTATTTTCTTTGTGGTTTGCCAAAGGGAATTGTCTGTAAGTTTAAGAGCTGCAATTTTATCATCCCACAGTGCTGATCTGTGTGCTGCTGGTTGATTATTGATTTATTTTTGCAGCCTGTTAATTTCTGTTTTATACTGCCTCAGTCTATTGTATTGCCAGAAACGTCTTATGCGATTCAACTGAGTGGTGGGACGTTTGGTATGATCAGGAAGGGAGTCTTCAAGTTTGGTTTCCCGAACTCTGTGTGGAATTGTTTCTTTGAAATGTGTCGTGGATAGCTTCCGTTGATTTGTTGACAGTGTCCTCAAGTACTTCTTGTGCGTGTATTTCTTGGGGAAGGTGTCGTAATTTTGTGGCTAATGTTGAATTTGATATCAGCCAGTTCGCCTTACTGTAGTTTGGTTGTGGATGTTCTTCTGTGGAGGCATTTTACAGGGTCGCAATCACTGGTAGGGGGTATGAGTGAAGATCGTGGACCACATAAAGGTCATATATAAAGCTGGTGTTCTCAACAATTACGTGTAGATAATTATTAAAGGGTACACTCTTTGCCTTTAGAGCGATAAAATAATGTAAATTATATTTGCCGGACCATTCCCCTGGTCTTTCTTTCTTGCTTTACTCCAAAGTCACTCAGGGGTACCTAGCCACCATAGATAGTATGACGCAGACACTCCCTCCTCCCCCTCAAGAACGTTGTAACAAAGTTTCCGAATGAAATACTTTACAAACACACATTCGGCAATCTCCGACAAGTGTTCGGGTATTTCCGACACAATTAAGGCAACTCAGCTCATACGACCCATCGTGCAGCCAAGTTTAACTAATCTCTGGTAACTTAAACTCAGGTTTAACTCTTCGTCGAGTTTCGTTAATCTCGCTTTGTGGCAAAAGTTAAACTACGTTGGTGAAACCGGCCCTTGGTGAAATAATTGTGGTTCCAAACTCTGCGTTTTATGTAAGGAGAATTATATCGTAGTCCACATTTTTGCACTAAAGGGAGTAATGCAGTACGTACCCAAGATTTCATTAATTTGTGTTTCATTTTGATTGTGATAAAAATTAACTTCAACCACGCGTTCAAGAGTTGGCATAACCATTCGGAATAGACTAAGCCTAGAGCCGAGTTTTTTTTTAATGAAGTCATCTGCCGATATTAATTGGTAGGTATTTGTAATATAAATAAAACCTTTTATAACACAGCACTGAAAAACAGTGTTCAACTGCTACAAATTGAAGCACAGTAGTATACGATAAGTTGTTAAGCTTCTTTTACATCGGTTCCTACTTAAAAAAATCTTATTTCACGGTAATTTGTTTTGTACTTGTTTCTTGTAGGTAAGATAAGTGGACTGTACGTCTTCTCGACAGCGAGGTCATTATAGACGGCGACACAACTTGGTACAATGACAGGAGCTGGGAGAGGAGTCGACCATGGCCTTTGTTAAGGTACCATTCCAGCATTCGCCTTGAGCGATTTCAGTTAACCATGGAAATCCGAAACCCGGATGGTCGGAACCGGGGATCGAACCCGGGTCCTCCCGACTGCGAGTACAGTGGTTATCATTGCGCCACCTCGCTCTGTTAGTTTGTTTATGTATCTCTAGAACAACTTCCTATTTAAAAACTGAGCAAAAAAAGTGCTGTGGTACCTGTTGATATGTATGATGTGTCCATCATCCACTCCTCTCTCCTTCATAGACTTGATGGCCTCTCTGGTGCAGATACTGAGGGCAATCACGTTGACGTCAAACATCTGCTTCCACTCTGATGTCTTTCCGTCTGAGAACCACATGCATCGCTCTTTTACAAAAAAAAAATACTCCACAGGTACAGCACGATATGCTACAAGATAACTGAGGCCAATCATATATATCTATCTCTAGTTCGTCTTCTCCTTTACAACCATAGAGTACGTAAGGTTTAACGGAGATTATGCAACGTTAATTTCCAGCATGCAAATATTGTAACGGTATCCAGTAACACCAACGTACTGATTGTAAAGATACATTTTTACAAGTTTTCTCATTGTGCACAGGCCAAACTATTGATTTTAGAGGTATACAGAATGTTGCAAAATTCCATGTCAATATTCTAAGGAAACAATCCTCACGTGTAGGGGAACATTAGTCCAAAAACGCACCGTTTCTACGCTACAGTTGGTATACATGACGTATGGTTGGTAGCACGCTGGCAGGATCATGTTGCTGTGTCACAGTTGTTCCTGCTGTCTGTGTGTTAGTGGTCAAGTGTGTGACATAGTAACATGTTATGTACTGCTATAATGATGCCCCACAGCAAATTATATTCCATCAACGAACCTACGTCTCAAGAACGGTACGAGAGTGTCGTGAGGAGCTCACTGGGTTGTTTCGATTTCGATGTGTGCCTCTGTACGCTGCCGAAGATACCCGAAGTTGGAATTGGACAAATTTCTGGCCTGTAGAGATGCCACATTTTTTGCGTGGCCGAGTGTACCTATACCGTATTGAGATTATTACACAATGTATGAAAGCTTTTCTTATTTCGATACAATATGTAACATTAATTGGTAATGAATTTTTTTTTATTTCACATAAATTATTGCATCATATGATCTAGTATATTTTCACTGAAATTTATTTCATGTTTCAATTTAATTTAAATGTTTCAGTTACATTCATTTAAAGTTTTACCGTTATGGACAGAAAATTAATGACTTTTTTTTTTCAATAAAGTTTTTTCCCATGTAGGAAAAAACCATTATCTCCCAAAACGGTAAATACCAGGGAAAACGTTGCCAAACCTGATAATGTCTACAATATTTTAACATAGTCATTCTGTCAAGGTGGCCAGCTGTAGGAGGGGGAAGGTTCGTATCAGAGTCCTGGAAGTAAGTAGATGATAAGGGCGAAACAGAACGCGCATCACGCCTTACTATAGCATCTAGGCTCAAGTCACAGTTGTGGCGCGCAATCTTCTCACCGATATATTACATTCCGCTTCACTATGTATGTTTATTGGTCACATTTGTTTTGTCGCGACACTTGGAAAGTTACGTCTGCTAAGAGCGCCTTGCTTGGTATCCAGCAATGTTTACCAAGAGTTGATCGAGAAGGAGCTCTCGTGGCGCTTGAAAACTATACTCGAGTTACTGTTTTAACCCCCAAACTGATATTTTACACGGCCTCGTGGTTTATTATAAGCGATTTATGGTGTCTAGACAGTAGGTAACTAATCAACGAATTTTCTCAATCAATTCTTGTATAGGTCGTTCGGGATAAAGTGAGCACTAAAAATTTAAACTTTGAAAAAAAAAAATCACTAACCGTTACTGCATATAGTTCAACATTAACTCTAGTTCCCTTACTGCTTGTATGGTTGGCAACAAATTAACCGAATGTATTTCCGTGTATTTTCCTATTTAAATTCAACAATACTGAAACAAAATCAACCGAAATATACGCAATTGTATTTTATGTTTCTAACAAACTTTTTTTTATGAAATCGATTCATACCGACTGTGCATTTTATCTAAAATGCTCAAACATCGAGTGATGTGTCCAGAGAGGTTAGACAGTTCCCGGCGTCAGCCGTTACGCGCGGAAAGATACGAATCGGTTGAATATATAACTTAAGCTGGGGTTTTCTGAGTGCTCGCTTGATCCCGAACATTAGAGGATAGCTTACCAGACAACTTGTCCGAGAACACAAGGCCAGCATTGTTGACCATCACATCGACTCCTCCCAGGTTGTCCTTGACCCACTTGAAGGCTGATAAGATGTCCTCCTCCTTGCTGAGGTCAGCTTTCAAAGCGTACAACTTCCCTGGAGCATCCTTCAGACTGGCTGCGAGATCCTGAGAATCAACTGCGATTAGTACAGGATTGTCGCGAGGAAGATTACAAACTGTAGAATTCTTTGGTTGATTAAACATCAGCACAATAATCAGTTGGACGATGTTGTGCTTCAATAGACTAAGTGTCAATTGCTAGTTCGGTGTAAAATATTTTTTTCGCATTGAAACTGTCCTATAAAAAGTATTTTGTCCCTATTTCCTGTGATTATGAATTTTGTAAGACAGTTTCAAATTTGAAAAACTTACGGCATATTTTACTGATGAATTAAAAATGGCCCTTAGCCTATGATGCATACTGTTCAATTAATGACATGAGTTAAAGAACAAAGAGACATTGTGATGCAACTGACAAAATCAAGGTAGAAACTTAAATCGTAACGTTTTATTCTAGTTGCGTATACAAGTTTTTAGAATATGATTCTAAAAACGGATATATCAGTTATTACATTATGTAAGTTTTAAATGCATGTCTTTTACCACTACCTTCACAATAATAAAAATTGTGCATGGTTCCTTTATGCATAACGTTGTTCATATTGTAATAAAGGAAAATATTTGGTTTAGAAAAATCGTCAAATGTGCAACACAAAAGTTATTACATGCTACTTTGTCTGTTGCATTTATATAAAATTTATAAAAATATGTAATTCAAATAAAATATATAAAACGTATAATAAAGGAAATAAATTATACAATGCATAATGAATGAATATATAAAATTTATGTTTTTATTTTCATTGCAATATGCTAGGTCAGGTGAGGGTTTTAAAGAAGGGCGCCTACCGTCTAAAGGGGCCCCCTTTCCAAGTCTGTGTTAAAAATTAAGTTGCCAATGCTTGTCAATCGCATTCGAGGAAACTGGAAATTTCCATTCTGATGATCAGAGTACATTTAACGTTGTGTACTAGTACATACACTATTTTTAATACTCTGGTGGAGTTTACAGTCCTCACAGCACAATGTCCACCACAAAAAAAAAATTCTAAATCCTACACCACTTAAGTGACCGTACATAATTTTACTTGTAAAATAGAGATAATTGTAGAACATAAATATATCAATGCTTTATACTGTTGCGTGCCATGTGCCTGGAGACCGGCGGTCTGCGGCTGTTTCATAACACTTTGTGGACTGGCCCCTGACTCACACGCCAGGCGACTACGCGATGGAAGTCACGCCGAAGCTACATCATAGATACCCGTCCCAACGGCGTCTTAACCCTACGAGGGCGGCCTACGTGACTCAAGTCATGTCTGAAACATGTTGTGATATCTATTTTTAGACCCCTGAAATGCGGGGAGTCCCCAACTGTTTTGACGAGTATATAAGCGCCGAATCGGCACATTGGGGGAGAGTTCGCTATTGGAAGTGCTAGAGGAAGGTGCTATGGTTGTGGAGACATCTTGGTGACGTCAGAGTCTACTGTGAGGTGGCAGGCGGCTACCTTCGGAGCAGTGTTGGACGAACCAAGAGGACTGCTGCGGCAGGCTGACGAGCGAAGAGGAGGTGAGCTACGGGAGTCGAATCGAAGACCTCAAGAGTGAAGACAGCGGTGCACTCGGGGTGATGCGCAGCACATGGCGATTCATCACCACTGCGGACTATTAAGGTTGTACACTGTCACTATTTGAGATACTGTTGATTAGATATATGACTGAATTTTATTGTGATTTGTAGTGTTTAATTAATTGATGGTAGATATTTTTGTGCTAAAATTGTCAAAGTTAATTAACGTGTCTGTGACACAGGAGTAATTGTGTGCATAACTAATTGTGTTGTGATAGTTATAGTTGATTGCTGTTTTGTGTTTTTGTAAGCTTTGTGAGCTTGTAAATCAATAACTTAATTCAACTCTTTTATTTCTAATTATAAGACATCTATCCCAAAATAATTCATGGGAATTTCCCACACATAAAGTTTTTGCTCAAACTTGTAACAATACTGTGGAATGAATGGTATGCTTTCTTTTTATGTAACCATTTTGTTTGCTTACATTGTATGATCCCACCTATTTTTGAGTGAGGGCACAATTATTTATAAATTTATTGAGTCATTTCGACAGTGTAATTGTGTTCAAATTTTGACTCGTAATTGGTATTCACATATACAGTAGAGTTTAAATCCGTCCCATTGCATGTTCATTTAACTTTTTTTAAGTATCCTAGAGATATATATTTTATGCCTCTACTTATAAAGAAAATCATTTACGTATATTGTGTTAATAACTACCCAAACAGAATATTATATTATGCGCTAACAAATTCGCTGTTGTCTGTCACTGCGATTTTTCTGTCATTGTCACTCACAGGAATTGTCACTTCTCCCATCTTTAATCGGTCGCCATGTTGGCGCGCCCACAACAAATGACCTTGATACTCAAAGGCAGTTGGCAAAACTTATTACTCGGGCGTCTCAAGCCTAAGTACACGATTATACAACTGTTTACAGAGGAATCTGCTACAATTAACAACTTTATTTAGATAGATCTCACGTGACTAGATTTGCTTGATTATTATACAGTAAAACCATTTGCAATGCCACAACAAAACTTTAAATATGAGCCACCGCGATGTAACTTAGACACAAAAAAACTTTTGTTTGAAAATTTAACAAAAATTGTGTTATTGTTAAGATAATTTATTTAGAATCTTTGAGATGAAGAAAGCTGCGGTTTTTTTTAACACAAGCTCTATGTTGACAAAATTAATATGTTTGGTAAAAAGAAACTTATATTATATAAAAAAATATTTTTAAAGACAAAATGCAACACATAAGTTTACCATATTTGCTTTGATGTAAGGCAAGATTAATTTACCGCAATCTAACGCAAAGTTACATTGCAGTGAAAAATATTTAAACAAAGTTTTATTGAAGCAAAGAAATTGATTTTACCGTGCAATGCTATCCAAATAGTTAAAGAGAATCTAAAAGCAGTTCAGGGATTATGAAACGGAGTGAGTTTAAAATATATATAAATGTTTAATTTCTTTCCGTTCTGTATTCTGGAAGTTAAGTTATCAGGGAGGGAGGAGTGGGGGACATAGAGATGGCGGTGAAGGGACAAATAAAACACCCGTCCTGAACGTGGTAAGATAACATTAAATTTCCCTACCCGTCCGGGAGTCGAACCCTGGACGATTGGCACACCAGCCAGGAGTTTTGACGACTCTAAGTATTCGAACACATTAAATATATTTTGGAAATATTTTATTGAATACGATTGCAGATAAACTTTCGTACGTCACGTAATGTCTCAAGACAAAAATAAAGAATAAAAACAAAAGTTCTCGAACTTTGTGCAGAGTGCT
The DNA here is from genome assembly GCA_003012365.1 of Medauroidea extradentata. Classification (NCBI taxonomy): domain Eukaryota; kingdom Metazoa; phylum Arthropoda; class Insecta; order Phasmatodea; family Phasmatidae; genus Medauroidea; species Medauroidea extradentata. Next base: position 27,690 of record PNEQ01008199.1, read on the forward strand.
CGGAGTTAGGTTTCTTCTCAGAGACCAGTAAACATGCGTCCACAATGCTTATCTACGAAAAGAAAACGCACTTCACACTACTTGTGAATATGACTTTTAAGGCATCACGCACATCGGAAGAATTATTTTTAAGTTCTCGAACTTGGCTGAAAACGGCTTTTTCACGCGGTTGTTTCTCAAGACATATGTAACAGATTCGTTAGAAATTGAGGTCTACAAGTACATTGGACATTGCTACAGAGACGCGTGCAATAAAATGATAGGGTCACCGCTTTAAGTCTCACAGTAAAAACGTTCGGCGGGAACACTGCGCGCGTTCACAACTCTGGCCGTAGAGGCGATATCACTGTACATGTAGCGGCCGACGTCGCTCGTAACATCTCATCGAATTTCGCCTCACACGCACAAACACGCCCTTCACCAGGCGGCTGCCTTTAGCAGTGCAACACGTAGGTAAAAATGTCTACTTAAGCTGAGAATATAAGTTAAGACATATGTTGGTCAGCAATTAACATCGAGGTCTTTAGCGTTGGCGAGGGTTGACATGTGTGTATGGAGCGACGCCAGTATGAAGGGGCGAGACAACCGCAGCTCCCCGAGAAAATCCGCCGACGAGCAGCATCTTCCGACACGATTCCCACATGCGAAAATCCGGGGACCGACCACTCCAGGAATCGAACCCGGATCATCTTGGAAGGAGTGCTCTAGCCACTGAGGCCAAAACAAGATGCGATTCGGAAGTACCCGCATCTTACTATAACTATTGACAAATACACAATGTTCGTTTCGTACTACATAATTTGATTATTTGAACACCGAGTGTACAGTTATATTCCACTGTGTTTAATATATTCTGAACATAACATTTGATTCCAGATATTTAACGTGTATCGTGTGCTAACACCAACTTACTTTTACCCTTTTTCGAGAGCAGTTAAGATCATTCAAGTAGGGGAAAAAATGTTTTATATTTGTATTAAATAGTGTAACTTTTATAAATGTTATTTGGAAGAAAATTTTATTAAAAAAAAAAAATAGCTCAGCCACTTTTCCAAAAGTGACATTTCAACGTCAAAATTTACATGTTGTTACTTCATTAACATAACAAAAACCAATAAACTAATTAAACAAAATAATTTATAATAAAACTACATTTCACGGGCTGCGGCTAGCCTACATATTTTTGTACTATTATTTTTTTAATTATGAATTTATCCCAACATTAAGCAATTTTTTTAATAAAATATATTTTGTAATTGATTTTTATACGGGCTACTTCAAGCCGTGAATTGTGAACTTTCAATGTGGATATTTTATTTTCACTATATTTACTGGTTTTTGAGGTATTCATGAAGGGGAAAAATTTTTGAAAAGCAGTTGTAGGGAAAGCTGGTTGATCTAAAATTTTTATGAGATGAAAATGTACGCGCTAAGTAACATTTACAAATCTGTGCTGAACGTTTACAAAACTAAGGTTATTTCATGCAAACACAAAATTATGATTTTTTTCCACCTGAACGCCGTTAAGCCCGTATCTCGGTTAGCATTCCCGAAACGTGCAAACTTCTTTTGGGTTAGTTTTTAAACGAATCAAGTAAAAAAATGTTACTCCATCAGGGCTGACCGAATGACTTTTCGTAAAAGGTCTCGCAGGGGTAGGCTTCTCATTATCCCCACCACATTTCTCAAGTGCACTTATAATATTTTGGTAGCATTATTTATTTTTTTTTCACTGCTAAACATTTACTTTGACTGGCAGAACATTTTTTAGCTTACAATAATGCGATTCTATAAATTGGTTTTCTAAATGTCTGGGACTACAAACTATTGAAAATTACGTAGTCACGGAAATTGGTTGAAAATTTTGCTGTCTCAGAATTACTATTACAGAAGAATTACAGTGCCTATACGTCAACATTTTTTATGCTGCGTTTATCTTTTAAATCTTCAATACTAATCAATTTTGCCTTATTAATTTCTTTTAGCGGGAAGTTAACATTTTCTTTTTTATGTGAGCAACGGAATACCGGAGTCAGGATGATCAGGTGTAGAACCAAACTCAGGAACTCCATTCCAGTGTACCCCTCACTGTCGCTTAAATAGTAGATTGTACTAACCTGTATCCTCTCTACTCGACGAGCCAGACCTACAACTTTCATTCCTCGCAGTGTTAGTTCCTTCGCTATGGCAGCTCCTATACCAGAACTGGCTCCTGTCACTATAGCCACTCTGCCTGTCCAGCGATCCATGGTGCACAGCAGCTCTGTATCTTCTCACTGATAAGCATGACTCGCAACTGCGTGGTATATATGACCAGCGAGGCTAGTTCCCCTTCTTCCACTTTCTCATAGTCACTCTGTCTGTCGCTGCGTCGTTTCAAGGCTACGGCTGTAACCCAGCGCACGTCATCTGGCTGTCTGATCATCGCGACTCAGTATGAAGCAGCACAACTAGCAGTGAACTGTTCTGAAGTTTTTACACTCAGTAGATACTTGCGTGTCACGTGAATACTTTCTAAGCGAAACCACCTTAACTGTTCCCACTGCATTTATCTACGAACAGAAAATACACTTGAAATTACATTTCTCATTTTTTAAAAATGCCGCACGTATATTAGAAACATAATTTTGGTACCTCTCAATTTGACTATAAAGATTTTTTTTTCTTTATTTAGACTGCAGTAATTTTCTAAAATACCACCTGAATTTGTAAATTGCAAAACATACATAGATATTACCTAAGAGGTGAAAAGTTGCTTGAAACAGCTTGCAGAGAGGGATTTTCTTGGGAAAGAGCGGAAACTTCAAAGGGTTGGAAAGAGGGCCGAAAGAGGAAACAACACCATGGTGGCATGGACAGTAAAGGATTGTAATTGGTTGGTGAAGGATGGGGCGAGGGTAACAAGACATAATGAGCTTAAGATAATATTTGTGGTGTTATTGGATTAGGCTGTGGGTTTCCGTGCCACCGGGGGTGTCTGTAGGATTGCCTGGAAATGGGATTTTCTAAAACCTACACAGAAAAAACTGTTTTGTAGAGGCTACAAAATATTTTGTCAATTTAGTCCCTACCAAACATTTTGTGGTGAACACCAAATAGTTTGCAGTGTTCATTAAGTTGTTTGTTGGTGATCACAAAATAATAAACAATCCAACAAAAAGTTTTGTGGCCACTGCAAAATATTTGGTGTTCCCCACAAAAATTTTTGGTAGTGTTTAAATTGACAAAATATTTTGCAGCCAATACAAAACTGTTTTTTTTTTTCTGTGTAGTCCACATTGACTACTTTTTTTATTGCACTTTTACACCTGGTCAATGTTTTGCAGTACAACGTGAATAACAATGACGTGTCCCAGAGTTACAAGCCAAAACAAGACCTTGTACCCTGTTTGAACAGAGATGGGCCGGCGATATTAACAAACTAAATTTCTGAGAATGAAGAACAGTCATTGTTGATACAGTGCTCAGGGTATCGTTGTTTAATATGAAGTAATTTTTAAGATATTAATTAATTTGTAATTTGAAAATCTATTTTCAGGGCAGCATTACTCCCATTATTTTCACTTTAGGGAAAAATCTGAACCACACATTCGACATGTTTTTTTTTTTTTTTTTGTGATATATCACCACACGAAATTAACACACTCCGTCCTGACTCATTCTGTGTGTGTGTGTATATAACATAGCCGAAACTGGGTCTATTATACATAAAAAGTGACCGGAGGGGGAAGGGGGCTTAACGGATTACACAAAAAATTTGTAAAAGAAATTTAAGGAACTTAGTGGACTGTTGGGCGAGCATTCCCGAAGGTTTTTGCAAAGAAAAAAAAGAACAAGAAGTTACCAGCATAACTGATAAGCCTACTTTCCTCAAAGTATGTGTAAATTAACTCTCAAAGGTAAAACCGTTTACGTACATTAAAGATTATTAATTAAGTATATTATTTTAAGACATGTGATGAACCAAATTCACAAAACGTACATCAGCTTACTAAGCATTATATACGTACACAGTTTGAAAAAATTCGGGGAAAATTTTTCTGTTACATCATTTTATCCTGAAGATAAATCAAATTCTGGTTTCCGTTTTCTAAACATGACCAGAGAATGAACGAAATGCCCAAAAGTCCTGCCAACAAACTAAGTACAATATGCGCAACGAAATTAATGAACTTAGGAGAAATATTTCCTCAGACATATAAAATTATGCTAAAAATATACAAATGACCGCCATTATGAAAATATGGTCACATGATTAGCGAAATACACAAAAGTCAAGTCAGTATGCTAACTAGTATGACTGCCGTTTTAAAAATTTTAATTTTAAAGGAGCGAAAGTCGCAATCAAACGTCAAGCTAACTTACCAAACTGTGTATGGGTAAAACACTATTAAAAATTGGAAGAAAATTTTGTTGGCGTGTAAAAAACTAAGAAAGTAGCAGAATTTATGAAAATATAAACATTGGACGAGAAAAATATACAAACGTTAAGTATGTTTTCTAATTAGTATGCGTGTACTAATTTGATAAAATTCAGAAAAATATTTTCTGAGGTTTTACATGTTATGCTGAAAATAGAAAAATGGTCGCCGTGTTAAAAATATGAAAATAAGATGAACTAAATACACAAAAGTTTTTGTTCTATGTTTATATTTTCATAAATTCTGCTATTTTTTTAGTTTTGTATCAGTCAACAAAATTTTCTGGCAAATTTTAATAGTGTTTGACCCATACACAGTTTGGCAAGTTGGCTTGACGTTTATTTAGGTTTTTCGTTCCTTTTACATTCAAATTTGTAAAATGCCAGTCATACTACTTATCATACTGGCTTGACTTTTGTGTATTTCGTTAATCACGTGATCGTATTGTCATAACGGTGATTTTTTTATGTTTTTAGCATAATATGGCATGTTTGAGGAAAATTTGTGTGTATCTAAGTTTATTAATTTTGTTGCGAATTTTCTACTTAGTTTGTTGGCAGAACTTTTGAGCGTTTCGTTCATTCTTTGGTTATATTTTGAAAACGGTAACCAGAAGTTTTTTATCTTCAGGATAAAATGACATCATAGAAAATTTTCCCCCGAATTTTTCCAAACTGTGTACACATATAATGCTTAGTAAGCTGACTTAACTTTTGTGAATTTGGTTTATTACATGCCGTAAAATAATATACTTAATAAATATTCTCCTATGTACGTAAACGATTTTATTTTTGATAGTTAATTTACACAAACTTGGAGGAAATAGGCTGATCAGTTATGCTTTTTTTAGTATAAACCTTCGGGAATGCTCGCCCAACAATTCACTAAAGTTTCTTTTACTACATTTTTGTGTATTACGTTCCGCCCCCGTCACTTTTTATACCTCATATACCCAGTTTCGGCTATGTTTATATATTGTGTACTAGCAGTCCCCCGCGGCTTTGGTCGCGAGTGTTATTCATAACTGATAATATTTACTTTATTGAAAAACCTCTTTGTACACCAGATTGGTACTTCAGTCACCAAGTGTTAGAATGACAAAGCTGTAAGTTGAGCTAACTCTGCAGCAGAATAAGTAGCTATAGCTGTCCACGCGAAAAGCAGTCTTAAGTTTGTCCCTGCCACTAACAGTGACTTCGCCTGGGCCTTATTTATAGCCCTGCAAAGTTGACGTTGTGGGGTAATTATAAACTCTTAAAGCTAAGTGGTTAATCGAATGAAAAACGTCTAATTTACCCCGTGAATTGCAGCATAGCCATTGGTGACGGTGCCTCTAATACATATTTTCAAATTCTTCACTTGAAATTTAATGCCATTAGAAAATTTTGTTGGGAAAAGGTTTCGCGGAAACGTATTTGGTGGCCTAAGATTGCGAATAGTGAGATTATATATGTGAGCTGATGTTGTCCAGGAACCTAAGTGGAAAGTGAACTGCATAATCCATTTTACCCATTTTAAACGACTAAGTGCAAATTGTGCTAATTCGATTTGCCTTGCAGTTTTGTGGGTCAGAATTAAACGTTCCCACGCAGCTTTTAACGGAATTGGAGCCCAGAACCCCCCGGAATGTAAATATGAGCTACAAACAACTGCATCACGTAACGTCGAAATAATTCACGAAAACAAATTTAAACAGGTCTGGACATTCGCCTATCTACCAATGTATTTTGCTTGACCCCCTTGTTGTTTGGCTGTAGTTCACCAAGTTACCGAGAGTGTTGTGCGTCTTTGGCGCTGCAGTCAGGGCGGTTGAGCTCAAACACCACCCACTTTTTCTAGTACTTACATTATTAAGTAAATAAAGATTGCTGGAGTCATGCTTTAGGATTGTGAGCGAAGGAAGTATTTCTTAATTTGATAAAAAATAAGTTTTGATAAATTTTTTTATCTTTATAATGTGAACACTGGAAAAAAGTGGGAGGGAAGTGGGCGGAGTTTGAGCCCGACCGTCCTGACTGCAGCGCCAAAGACGCACGACACTCTCGGTGACTTGGTGAACTGCAGCCAAACAACAAGTGGGTCAAGTGTCCAGGCGAGTGTCCAGACCAGTTCTTCTACGACCGTGGTCATAGTTAAGAATGTTAAACAGTCGCCATTTTGAAAATATGAACACGTGATAAATGAAATACACAAGAGTCAAGTCATCTTCGTATGTAGTAGGCCCTACGTAGTATGTGAAATAAAAAAAAATTCTCAGACATGTCCGCCATTTTGAAAACATGAACATGGTACGATTGAAATAAATAAAAGTGAAGTAAACTTTGTATGTAGTATATGAGTAACACGGTTGATGAAATTCTAGAAAATATTTCCACGAATGTCGTACTATGCTAAAAATATAAAAAATTCCGCAATTTTGAATCTGTGTTACGTTGCATGAACGAAACGCAAAATATTTATGCGTCTTGCTATGTGCTTTGTGTGTACCGAGTTTGATGAAATTCTACAATACAGTTCCTTAGATATCTAACGTGACTGAAAAATGGTAAAGTAGCTTCTATTTTGCAAATATAAAAAGAGCATAAACGAAATATACAAAAGTCATGTCAGGTTACTAAGTACTATGTATATGTTTACGAATTTAGATGACATTCCGTCCATTGGTTTTTAAGGGTCACACACACACACACATACACCAAAACACACACACACACACACACAGAAAGGTGATCTCACAATCCTACTTATTCCTTCGGATAGTATGCTAAAATTGGGGTAAAGGGACAGAAAGAGGAGCCAAAAATTTTAATGGGCATTGCAACGCATGTCTTGACAGTAAATTATATTATTAAGCTGGTTATTCATATAGTTTATTGTCTATCTACATTTTCCAACCTAAGAGGCCATCGCAAAATTCGCCCTGATGAAGGTAATACGGAAGCTAAGGAAGCGATTGTGGTTCTTACAAAAATAAACATTAATTACTGCATTAATTTTATTTTATTCATCAGACAAGTGATGAATCACAGGACGGAGAACAAATGTTTGGGTATCCTGATTAGGGATATAATTTTATTCTGAAAACACTTCTGACCAGATTTGAAATGGTTCTTTAATGAGATATGTTCGTTTTTTTAATGATTTGTAGGCGGTCTGACCATTCAGCTACTGCGGCTTCTATTTACTTCAATAACGCACGCGAAACTAGCATTTTCATGTACACGTTGACGTGACAGTAAGAGTTTGTTTTAACGCACGTCGTGTCCGTAACTTGAGTTTTACCTTGCTGATAACTAACCCATGTTTGATAAGGCAAGGCAGGTACTTATCTGGCCTCATATGTGGTCGGGTCATGGTGAGTTTCATTAACGACGGTTTCTGTCCACGGAGGTAAATTACGCTAGGTTGTGCAACAATTCTTCTGAGCAGCCGCTTACCTGTACTGCATTAGATCGGTTTGGGAAACATTGAATTTTTAATGATTCGGCATTTAGAGTTATGGATCAATTTTTTTTTTTGTTTGAGAGCGGAAATGGAGGGCGATAAGGCGATTCCAATACGTCCTTTAAACACGACTTCGCCTCTAAGCGCAGATACTAAACTAACGTACAGTGTTTTCGTAGAAAGTGTTAATCAATTAGTCTTTAAGCGGTGACCCTACTATTTTATTTGTGGAAAGTATGTGTTGAAGTCAAATGCAGGTCTCTATCACTTTGTTTTACTGTTATGGCTGGTATTTTTTCAGCTATACCGATGTCAAAAAAGCCATTTTTACAACTTTCGGAAAGCTAGCAGAATTTTTTAAATAAGTGGGCGGCATATTTAAAACATTAGGTACACAGTTTGTATTGTGTCTTCTTTTCGTATATAAACGCATTGAACACACGTTTAATATTGAGCAAAGATGCTAGAATGGTCCAGATGGAGCATGTCGCCGGGAATTGTAACCAAACAAACGCTTGACGTGGCTGGTATCAATATGGCCGACTAATTAAAAAATTGAGGAAATATTAGTTAGGAGGTGTATAAACAGGGCTAAAATATAGAGTTTTCAACCTAAAACATCAATTGAAGAGCGTAATACATTAATTTACCATAAAAAATACCAGTCTGATGTGTACTTTTGAGGTTAAAGCAGTATGGCGGCTGGCAAATTTGGTGGCTACATCTCTCCCTTCTTGGCTTCACTCCCCTCGCCTACATTTAGACCTTAAGGGCGTTAAAGTGGGGAAAAATTCATAATTTTATATTTGTATAAAATAGTGTTAGTTTTGTAGACATTACTGAAGAGTACATTTACTTCTAACGAAAAAAAATTAGCTCAGCCAGTTTTCCCGTAATGTCACTTCAAAGTCAAAAGTTGCATAATTTTACTTCATACAAAACTTGAAAAGCAGTAAATATAATGAAATGGAAAAAATCTCATCAAAACTACACGTCACCGTCTACGGCTTGAAGCATATACAAACCCATTATAAAATATTTTTGTGTTTAAAATAAATTTCTAAAAGTACCAAAAATAATTTTCAAATTTTGAAATTTTTTATTTCACATAAATATTTTTTGTAACGGGTTTTAAATGCTACAAGCCATAGACCAGGACATGTGGTTTTGATGCAATTTTTTTCATTTCATTATGTTATCTGGTTTTCAAGTTTTGTATGAAGTAAAAACACGCAAATTTTGACTTTGAGGTGCCATTACGGGAAAACTAGATGAGCTAATTTTTTTCCCGTTAGAAGTATGTGTACTCTCAAGTAATGTGTACAAAACTAACACTATTTCATACAAGTATAAAATTATGTTTTTTTCCCCACTTGGACAACCTTTTAAGCTACCCCCATGGCCACAGCATAGTTAATGCGCATGGTCCAAGTAACTCAAAAGGCCTCCCTAGATAGGCTGCATTAAAGTGAAAATAAACCAATTTCACGCTTTAAATTATCAACTTAATGAAACTAAAAATTCAGGAAAGCTCTGTGATTGGTCAATTTTGCATTCATTACCGATACCAGCGTTCAAGCCGCAGAAATTTTCCCTGTGACAAGCTTTTAACATTGATCTTTCTAATCTGTAGTAGAATTAACCTCTCTGTGGTAGAATTAACCTTACCCTCACAAAGTAACCCCGCGTGTTCCCACTAAGGTCGTCACCTTACACGTACATAGCAACAGCATTAGCAAAAAAAAAAAAAAAAAAATACAAATTCTTGCCTCAAAAAATTTGGCTGCACAGTAAAAAACATTTTTCAAGAGATCACTGATATGTAGAGATGACGATTTATCACTGGAAAACTGGTTTGTTTGCTGGATTTCAACACACGCACAGCTTATCAGAAGATTATTGGCCTTCGCTTGTACTTACAGCTGTTACCCTATTTGACTGAGCCAATAAGAATCCCGATATCGTAATATTTGATGCATGTTATTGGTCTACAGATAGCTACGTCGTGTCAGAAGTTTATCACCGAATCATATGTTGCAAGGATCTACAGAGTTTTCAAGGGTATGTTAGCACAAAACATTTTCGCGATATACCATCATCTCTTATGATATGTATACACATGCAAAATTCGCGTTATTTTCTTGACAGCTGACTAGATTCCCAGTGACAATAGGCTCATTCGACGTCTCCCGCTGGCCGATATTGTCGTGTCTTGCCGCGGAGAACACTCAGGCCAATCTCTGCAACGACATAACACACGTAAATTCCAACACCTAAAAGTTCGTGGCCAATTGAATTGCAAATTATGCTCTGTTATGTGTAGGAAAGTGAAGCTTAGTCTGCTACGAAATTATAACTCAAATTTTTCATGTCTCTAATGATATGGTATTACAATACCTACTACGTGTTAGAATAAAGGGTAATATTCTAAACACCAGTGTGTAATAGGTAGAGACATGCAAAATTCGCGTTATTTTCTGGCAACTGACTAGACTCCAAGTGACTATAGACTTGTTCGACGTCTCCCGCTGGCCGATATTGTCGTGACTTGCCAAGGAGAATGCTTACACGGTAGAGAGGCCAATCTCTGTAGAGACGTAACACACGTAAATGACAACACGTAAAAGTTCGTGGCCAATTGGTCACAGATTATGCTCTGATGTATATAGGAAAGTGAAGTTTGGTCTGTTACTAAATTATTACGCGAATTTTGCATGTCTCTAGTAATAGGACATGTGGTATCAAGTAATTTCATTATCAACTTCATGTTTCAGTGCATCTTTGCCGTGAACACTCGTCGGTTGAGGGGTTTTTATCTGCCGTACATTTTACGTGGACAATATAGCTGCACTTCAGAAGGTATTATTTTATGTAAGTTACGAATCATGTTTGGACTATTCGAAAATTTTAATCTTCTCAAATAATATGCAGTTCAGAATACTTGAAGTAAGATAAGCAAGAATATCAGTGGAGCGCAAGTGGAGACAACATACAGAGCCATATCGCTGCACTGTGAATGTAAAATATCGT